>JANHFM010002752.1:41394-54229 GCA_032468115.1 Grayia smithii | reverse complement strand
ATATGCCGTCGCTCTCCCGAAAGACTCGGGGCGGCTTACACAGATTAAAAACAGAAAAGAAACATACAGAATATAAAAATTAAAATAGAAATTAAAACAATTTACAAATAATAATATTTGTATAAAAATAAAGGAAGAATAAGAATAAGAAAATAAAAGAAAAATAAAGAACCCAAGTCCCATCAGTCAAGCAGTTCGAATAGCCATGATTTCAGATCCCGGCGGAAGGAGGGGAGATCAGGGGCAGTCCGGAGGTCAGTGGGAAGTCCATTCCAGAGGGTTGGTGCACCCACAGAGAACGCCCTTGCCCTGGATGCCACCAACCGACATTGTCTGGCCGATGGCACCCTGAGGAGGGCAGCCCTATTCGAGCGCACGGGGCACTGGGATGAAGGCAGAAGGTGGTCCTGCAAGAACCCTGGGCCTATGCCATGTAGGGCTTTGTAGGTAAGCACCAGCACCTTGAAGCAAATCCGGAGGACCACTGGTAACCAGTGCAACTCGCACAGGAGAGGTGTTACATGGGAGTAACGGGAAGCTCCCGCAACCACTCGCGTGGCTGCATTCTGGACCAGTTGAAGTCTCCGGATGCACCTCAAGGGCAGCCCCATGTAGAGGGCATTGCAGTGCTTTAAATTACATTACATTAAAATTACATTACATTAAATTACATTACATTAAAATGCTCCGGATGTCCGTGATGGGGTCTTCGCCATTGCTGGAGAACTCTAGGACTTTTAGCAATGCTTCCCTGAGCTCTTCATTTTCTTTTTCGAGCATCTCTGGGGTTCTTTCACCTTTAGACCTTTTTTCTTCGCTCTTGGGTTTGGTTTGTTGGTTTCCTTTGGGGGTCATCCTTGGGATGGCCCTGGTTGGTGACAATTGCGCCACAATCTGTCTTGAGAGGGCCCTGGTATTCATCCTGGTCTTCTCTGTTGATCTTGCGTTGGATTCAGTCATGATCTGTGGAGTTATGGGCTAACCATCCTCTGCTACCATTTGTTGGAGGTCGAGAGATCAAGCCCAATAACTACTGGATTCAGGTAAGGTCAATTATAAGGTTATTTATTCATGGATTAATAAATGCAGACTTACATAGACTTTATTGCTGCATTCATCTGTTACAGGTACATACAAGGAATACAAGAGCTGGACTCAGGCATGAGTCCTTTATACCAAGGGGGCGGAGCCCAGGACAAAAGGTAAGATCACATATACACAATGTTGAGTTTAACCCCTTAGGCACAATGGTTTAGGAACATATCAGAAGTTAGGTATTTCCATTGACACAGCCAAAGTTCTCACTCAAAGTTCTCAGTCCTGGTGCAGTTTTCCTTTCTTCGCCTCCACTTACTGTTCACTGCTGTTCTTTGGAGGGAGTTACAGCTCCTTCCCTCCCTCTGGGGCCACCTTCTTCCTTTATCACTTTTGAGATCTATTGGTTAGATCTTTCCCCCAAAAGAACTCACCTGAAGCTGCCAGGAACACTTTAGACCAGGTCCGTCTTACCGCTGTCCTGCTCTCCCCCCGCTATTGTTGTCCAGCTGCCTGTTGCTATTGCTTTGCGGTTGCCATTATGGACCATCTCCTTCACCGATCCGCTTCTATGAGGCTTTTTGCTATTAGCTTTCTTGGCTGCCGCCGAGCACTCTTTCACAAAGCGCCTCCTTTCTTTGATCTCCCTCTGAGAGACTCCACCGAATCTGCTGATCGAGTGAAAAAAAAACATCGTGGGAGCCACTCTCTAGAATGGAGTGACAGAATCCACAGCTTTCCCCCTTGACAGCTGCCATTGTAGTTTTCCATGTATAGTTGAAGAAGATAGATTGCTTGCCTGGTATGTGCTTACCACTTGTATGTCTGTATATAGAAGCCTGTATATAAACCACTGTTTGTAGACAAACCTCTGTGTCTTCTATTTTGCTCCTGGGTTGTCTCATAATAGTAATCACACTGTGCACACTCTGATATGCTGGATTCTGCAATTTCAATTTCACAAATCTTTAATCTCTCTATTTTTGCAAATCAGTGTAAACTCCACTACCTACCAGCAAAAACCATAGAAGGAAGAGTATTTCTACTAACATTTTTTATATGGTACATTTGGGGAGAGAAACATTTCCACATAGAATCAGTGGAGGGAATAAATCCATCATGGGTATATTGCAGCTTTGATTTAGAAAAGGTCTTAAGACACTTCAAGTTTTAAAACTAACGACAGCATTTCAGTCTCCTCAATCTGATATTTTCTAAATGGGTTGGACTACAACTAAGATACTAGTAATTCACTACACCTGGAAGCACTGTAACAGCAATGTTTAATAAGAAGAAATATTTCCTATAATAGCCTTTATATAATAGCCTTTATATAATCATTATGAAAATTATGACTGCACTGAACATAATTTTCTCAAAGCTAGGGGCCAACATGCAATACTAAACAGATACTATATGTTTGACATACATGGTGAATTACTAAGTAAGACTGTGATTAAATAATCCCATAAACATATCACATGCTTGGATTTATTGTGCCAACTACCTTCTGATTTGATCTTGTAAATGAGTTCTTCATTGTGGAACATTATTTTTCAAGCAACTGTCTTTCACATTCTGTTTGTGCAATCTAGAAAGGACCATAGTTAAAAACAGGAACACATGGTCTGTAAACAAAGTTTTTTAGAAATAGTTCCTGGTATCTGCAGATAGAGGTTCTTCAAATAGGGAAGCCTTTAGTCTAAGGCATATGTGCTACTGTGAGCCTATGAAGTCAACACTGAGCCATATGGACCAGTGATTTCATTCTGTGAAATAGAATTGGCCATGTTCTTTATGACAGTAACAGTGGTTATCCAGAATGGCATGTTAAAGCCTCAAGATGTTTTGCATAAGTAGTTATCTGCAACTTAATTAAAACCAACTGATTTTCAAGTAGGAAATCTAAACTGCTTTCAACATCTCTTATCCCTAGAACTCACAAGGTCAGCTGCTCTTAGTTACTAGGGTAACATGCTTCAAGGAAGAAGTATCCTAATACCTTTCAAGGTTGAGAGGCTGTATATTATCTCACTCTCATTGACAATCCAAAATTTGTCCCTGGAGAAAGAAAATGATTGTTTAGAAAGCATTTTTAAAAAGGTTTTTTTGTCATCCATTATTTCATTTTGTGCTTTTTTAAAAAATTGCATTCATTGTAATGATCCTTCTCCAATGCAATGGGATCCACTCTATTACTTATATTCATTAGCTGCATATCATGTAGCTTCTTCTAAAGTAAAACATCATTTAAATTGAGTTTGACTTCTGGTAATTTCATGGATTTCCATGTAGATTTCTTTGCAGTAGCAGAGAAGCAATTTGCTATTAATGGTTCCTTCTGGTGCTCCCACACACACCCAATTTCTTTCTTTAGTCTAGAATTCTCAAATTTATTTACAGCCTTGTAATTTTCTGGTAGTCTTCCATTCAAACGCTACTCAGTCCAACCTTCACAATTTTTTTTCAATCAACCAAATGAACATGGTGTTAACTAGCTTGATGGACTTGCTTTTGGCTATCTAAAATATGACCTTAATAATGAAAGAATAATTGTGTTTCTATCTAATCAAATGAGGTGCAGAAAATGCAAAATACTTCCTTCAAAGTTTAGTAGAAATTAATATTAAAGATAAAACAATATTTTGTAGTTTTATAATTTGATTAGACAACCTATGATCTTTCAGGGGTATTTCATTACCTAAACAGAGAAATAGAGTGACCACAGCTGAATTCTTTGGTTTTAAAATTAAGGAAGAAAAGATCATTTTATTAAAGAAAAAAGATGTGTAGCAAGACAAGCATAAATGCTTTTTGTTTAGCAAGTGATTTTTTGATGATGACATTTGTGGTTGATCTGTATTCTTTAAAAGTAGTCTATTGTTCTCACTTCTTTTTCCTCAGCTTAAACTAGCATACAGTTGACCATATTGGAATGGAATACTATTTTCTCCAGATAAATTAGTATATTCTCCATGGTTTGTCCTTGCACTTTATGTATAATGAGAACAAAGCATGACTGTGTCCGCTGAAGAGAGACATCTTTGCCCTCTGATAAATTCAGTGTTAATTCTTTGAACCATTAACCATGTCATTTTTGAACACTGGTGTAATGATGGATTTGCCCTTGAATAATCACAGAACTCATTTGTAATAGGTTCATCATTGCTATATAAATTGAGGAGTTCATTAGATAGAGGTTGCAAATTGCCTATCATGACCTTTTCCTTCATACAGCAGAAAATTGTGGTTTCTCCAGGAAATATGTCTCCAGGTATGACAGTGAGGGCAGACTTTGGTCATGCTACTAATATCAGCAGAAATATTATATCATGCAAATCACACATTTTGCCCTGATCTTTCCTTGTTGTGTTCTTGTTGAAAGTGGCTATTGTCTTGTTGAAGAAGTCTTGCAATGATTAGTCTTTGTCACATATTCTCAAGTTGATCTCCTGTTTCTTCCTCCATATTTTCTTAACCCCTCATTCTGGTCTTTTCCTTGTGATTCTGGAAAGGTGCAGATCTTTCATCCTCTGTTGCTTCATCTCGCTTCCTCCTAGTCCCATCCTGACAAAGTTTAGTATCATCTCCTGACCACATTTCCCCTTTTCCAAATGACATAATTATGCTGGTGTTAATTTGATTTAATTTAATTTTTATCACAATGTGGTACATTGCAGTTCTCATTTCAGAACAGTTTAGAATCCCTGCTGATTTGTCTATTTAGTTGTAATTAGGGTAGTTATAAAATAGGATCATGTAACTTCCTCAGGGTTAGGGCACGACCAGTCTACCTGGTCTCTGGCAGCCAAAGAAATACTGGTCTATACTCAGTTTCAGAGTAGGAATCAGTTGAAAAATGAACAGGATGGGCAAGGACTAAGGCATAGTGACTAATATGTTTGATTGGATAGATTCAGTTTCTACTCCATAGCAGCTCACTTGGTGGCTTTCAGTCCAATCTACTTCACGGGATTGTTGTGAAGAAATATAGGAGGATATAGACCAGGGGTTTCAAACTCATCATGTCATGTTGTCATCATGTGACATATTGTGAGTTTTTCCCATTTGCTAAACTGAAGGTGGGCGTGGCCAGTGCATGTCACATCTGGTCCATGGGCCGTGAGTGTGAGACCCCTGATATAAACTATGTTTGTATCTATGAGTTCTTGAACAAAGATGGGATATCTTTGCATGTTTGTGTGACAAAGAAGGGGCACATAAAACAATAGAAATATTCAGGTCTTTCTTTCTGTACCTTAAAGTTGTTGCTTCTTTAAGAGCCACTTAAGTCAATTCCTTGCTGCTGAGTTATAAAGAAATTGAGGGATTGTGAGAGTGGAACATTGAAAATGAAGATCACATGGATTAAACTGCTGCAGCGTGAATTAGAATAACATGCATTAGGACTTCTTCCGGTGGCAGCGAAGCGTTGTGGTGGCTCGGGAGAGAGCTCTCCCTCCCGAATCGGGTCTTTTGTTGAAGGCGAACTCCAGACAGACCGTGAAACCCAGGTGAGGCTAGCAATCTGGAGGGGAAGGTTTGGAGCGTCTGGGGAAGGGTGCGATTCCCCAGGAAAGTGAGGAGAAACTTCCCAAAACTTCAACAAAGAAGGCAGCAGTGCGCAGCCCATTAGACGTAAGCGCCATAATAACATCAAAAAGGAAGATCGCTGGAGTGCAAACACAGCATAACTTGTATGGTGAATCGAGTCACATGCAGAAAAGGTCCCAGTGAAGAAATCCTAACAGAGTTAGCTTCTAAGATCACAAGGCGGCAAAAAACCCAAGAGTAAAGCAATAAGATTGGCAAAAGGAGGGCTTAAAAAAAAAAAAAGTGGAGAAGAGAACCAGCCGTCAGTAGTAATATTTTTGGAACAAAACAAACCTCCGGGGGAAATTAAAAACAATAATAATACTGTTATAACTATAACCAAAAATGGTGAGAGGGACTCTGGGGGTGTGTGACTTTTACTTTCGTGAAATAAGTAGCACGGATAATTTTGGGAGATACAAGTGACTCAGCAGAAACGGAAGTGTTGGAAACTGAGAGTTTGACAGCAATAGGGAAGAGCCGGTGAAAGCCTAAAGTGAATTTAACCTTACCCTTAATGAGAACAAGAAAGCCTAAAGTGAAAGTAAAAAGCACTTTATAAACTGTTCAGTGGGAAAAAGACGATTTAAATGAGATCGGATTGATGACTGAGGAAAACACGACTTTAAAAACTATGGGGATTTAAAGACATGAACTCTTCCTCCCTTGGGTAACAGACCAAAACTATTGAATATATATATTATTATACCTACTACTAATGTTATTCTTTTACTATAAGTAATATTACTATTTTTCTCTATATATATTACTATTACTGTTATTTTCATATCTAATATTATTATTCGAGTTCTAATTGACTTTTGGTGAATTTAGATTACATTTCTATATCTTCCTGTATAACATCTCAACTAATAATAGGTAATCAAATTTATAATTTACTATGTATTTATTACATAAGAAACTTAGAGATAATAAGAATCTACTTGAAAGTTAAACGTAATTTTGCAAAACTACACTCTATAGAAAGCATCAAACTTTATGGTAATTTGGGATCGAATTGTAGAAATTCTGAGCCAACAAAAAGAAATAATACAAGACATGTCCACCTCGACTACAACTTCTATGATTAAAATACTCAAAAAAGGGGCACAAACAGTTTCCCTAGCAACAGCTTCACCAGCAGGACAAAAGACGATTGAGGGAATGCTTACATTAGATAAGACAACACCAAATAATCGATGCAAACAATCCTGAACCAAATCCAGGAAACAATGGTCTTATTGCAGGAAACCATGGTAAAGAACCATGCAGAAATAAAAACAGAAATCAGAGATATGAAGTTGGACCTAGGGGAAATGAAATCAGAAATCCAAAAATTAGATGGGAAGGTAGAGGTGATTCAGGAAACAATTCGAAAAAATGAGGAGAAATTAACCACGGTAGAAAAAAAGGTGAACAATACAGCGGAGAAAATGGAGGATATGGAACAAAAAATGATGGATATGAATTTAGGATTGGAAGAGCAATTGATAAAGTTAGAACTAAACAATGATGAATTTTATCTAAGGTTTCAAAACATAGAAGAAACAAAGGAAGAGGATTTAGGCTCCTTAATGCTAGAACTAATAGCGGGGATATTACATAGGGATCAGCAAGAGGTCATAACGGAACTTGATGAAATTTACAGAGCCATCACTAACTACGCAAGAAAATTTGGCGTTCCAAGGGAAGTTCATGTCCGCTTTGCTAGAAAAAAAATAAGGGATATAGTTTACAGAATCACAAGATCAGAAACGATGAGTTACAAAGGCAGGAAAATTATCATCCTGAAACAAATTCCAAAGGCAGTGAGAGATTTACGGAAGGATTATAAATTTATAGCGGAAGAACTAAACAGGAAAGAAATACGTTTTAGATGGTTGATCCTGGAAGGAATGTTTGTTTCATGGGGTCAAAGGAAAATAAGAGTAGACAATATAACTGAAGCAAAGGAACTATATCGACAAATTGTAGGAGAAAGTCAAGGAAAAGCAACAAAACAAGGGAAAAGAACCCAAGAGGATAATAATAGCAGAGAGGAATTAGATACCTCAAGTTTAGACGAACCTTCACAGAGACTTGAAACCCAGACTAGTAGTGGTGACGAGAAAAAGAAGGAGGTCCAAGCCCAGGGAGAAGACAGGATAAGAACAAGACAACAAAGAGAGACTAGAGCAGTTAGAAGACAGAAATAAGGTAAAATGATTCAAGATTGCAAATTGATCTCAATAAACATTAACGGTTTAAATTCAATAACAAAGAGGAAACTGGTTTTTTCAATATTGGCAAAACAAAAATTAGACATCATCTGTTTACAGGAGGTGCATATATCTCAACAAGAGGAAAAACATCTTCACGCACCAAAAATTGGAACTCTTCATTCGGCTCTTTCAATGGAAAAAAAAAGGGGGAATAGCAGTGTACACCAAAGATTGGATCAAAACAAAACAAATTTATGCAGATATAGAGGGCAGATTGCTAATGATTGAATTAGAGATAGGACTGAGAAAAATTCTCTTAATAGTAATATATGCACCTAATGAAAGACAGAAAGAATTTTACAAAAGAGTACATGATAAGATTTTGGAGAATGGAAACGTAAGCATATGCCTAATAGGAGACTTCAATGGAATAATGGACATTAAAAAAGATTATGCCAGTACTCAACAGACAAAAAAAGAAAAATCATTTAAGAACTTGATTAATGAATTAAACTTACATGATGCATGGAGATTGCAACACCCGGCTGAAAATAAGTATATCTATTATTCTTTCCCACACAAATCTTGGTCCAGGATAGATATGGCATGGGTAAGCAGCAACTTCTACATGGAAATGGACAACATTGACATTACTCCGAACATATGGGCAGACCACAACCCCTTGGAAATTTTATGGAAAGGGCACAAGAAAAAAAATATAAAATGGTCAATGGATTTGCAAATTATAAAAGAAAATGGATTTATAACAAAAATAAAAGAGGAACTAGAAACCTTTTTAAAATATAATATCACCGACCAAACCTCACTTCAAACAATTTGGGATACAACAAAAGCCTTCATAAGAGGTATTTCAATAGCCTATAGAGCAAAAAAGCATAAATTACGGGAGAATGAATATAAAAAAAAATACAGAAAATTGAATTTTGGGAAGGGGAATTACAAAAGAAACCTGGTGAGGAGGAAATAAAAAAACAGCTAGGGTGGGCCAGACATAATTTAAATATTCTGGAACAAGAGGCTTTAGCACAAAAACTGAAAAGTATGAAATTAGATCACTTTGTAAATGCCAATAAACCAGGTAGATGGCTTTCATACCAAATTAGAAAAGAAAAACATAAAAGAACAATAATACATTTATTAGATGAAAATGGGATACCACAAAACAGTCAGGAACAAAAAATAAAAATAGCCAAAAAAATTTTTGGAAGATCTATAGAAAAAAGATAATATAACACAGGAAGAATTAAGAGTATATATAGAGGGACTTCGGGTTTGGTGGCTGCGGCGGAGACAGCCTCTTCTATGGGCTGCCGGCACCGCGACTTGTAAAAGTTGGAGAATTCAGCAAAAATCTGCTGAATTCTCCGACTGGAAGCTGTCTCCTCGGATAAAGAGGAAACAGTGAGGCCTCGGTGGAGGTTGAGTCCCTCCAGGTCCCTGGACTACAGAAAGCCCAGGGATCGAAAGAGGAGCCCCCTGGAAACCGAGGATCTGCTCCGAGTTGCAGAGGCTTCCTGCATCTGGATCCAGATGCAGACGAGTCACAGCAACCACCATTGCATGAATTATTGAGAAAATAACATCAAAAAATAAACAAACTGAGCAAAACAGGAATCATCTAATTGCAAGTATTAAAATTGAACCTTTCAACTCTCAAGAAAAAAAAATTAACTTATGGAAAGTGCTGAAGTGGACAGGGAAATGACGCTTGAACTTAAAGATGAAAAGTGAAACTTAAAAGGATTCTTTTAAAATTTGGACTTTAAAATTAAAGAAAAATATAAATAATTATATTTTAAAAGAAGGAATTTTAAAGACTTTGCATTTTTGAACTTTTCCTTTGATATTTTGAAGAATTTGGGACTTTATTGGACTTAAAGAAGAAAAGGGTGTGGCAATTAAATAATTAATAAGAACAATGGCTTATAAGCAAACTAATTCTACGATTCCTCCTAAAAATGCAACAGCTTCCCCAACCTTGCAACATAAATCACAAATACCTGTAGCTACAGCTCCTACGACACAGGTTCAATTTACCTTAAAAGAATTACAAGATGAATTGGAAAAACAAAACGAAAGGTCAGAGAAGAGATTGCAGAATGAAATGAAGTTACAATTTGAGAAATTGGAACAGGGAATAGATGAGCTCAAAGCGGTTTTTAAAAATGAGAATGATAAGATAAGGGAAGATATTGTGTTTGCATTTCAGTGTTTAAAACAAAATATTGATGATCTGGATGAGCAAATGGAAGATGTTAAAAATGCTAATTCAGATCTTGAAGCAAAAATGAAAGATAATGAGGAAAAAATTGAAAAGCATGAAGAGCAACTTTTAATTGCACAATTTAAAGAAATGGAGCATGCAATCAGAATTAGAGGTCTACGGAAGGATAGAAATATGGATCTGGAAGAAGCTTGTGCAGAGGCCCTGGCAAAAGCAATTGGATGGGAGAAAGAAGATCTAATGAAAGAAATTGAAAAGATTTATCGTGCTAACTCGAGGGTTGCCAGAGAAAGACAACTGCCAAGAGATGTGGTGATATATTTTAAAGGGAAAAGACTGAGAAATTATATTGTACAAGCTTTTTATACAAAGAGATTTCAAGTGTATGGTCAGAATTTAACAATCTTAAAGGAGGTTCCTCCAAAAATATTGAGAATGAGAAAATATGAAAATATGCTTTTTTGGTTGAAGAACTCAGGAAAAGGCAGTTGCAATTTAGATGGGACATCTTAATCTACAAAGGGAAGAGATATAATCTTAAAACACCATGGGATGCAGAGGAATTTTACAACACTGTTCTGCAAGGTGGAAATACAACTGAAGGTGAGAAAAAGAAAATGCAAGATAAAGCAAAAGAGCCTCAAATTCAGGATGAAGGGTTGCTTTGCTTAATGGAAGGGGAGTTGCAGCAAGCTGTGCACGCAGCAAGCTGTGTGCTGATCAGCCACAGACATTGATAGAAGCTAGGGAGCAAAGGATTACAAGAGCAGCAACTAAAAGAATGGAAAAGAAACAGATGATACAACACAAAGAAGAAGATTTAAGATGCAAACAATCTGAAGCTGTGGGAGGAGCGAGACTAAAGATAAAGAGGCGTGATTTGGATTTGGCGCTCCAAAGGCTTCAAGGCCACAAAGATGACAACTAAATTTTTGACATGGAATGTTAATGGATTAAACTCACCTCAAAAGAGAAGAAAAATATTTCAATACTTAAAACAAGTTAAACATGGTATAGTATGTTTACAAGAGACTCATATTAAAATAACGGATCAGAAATATTTAATAAATCAGAGACTGGGCACTCATTTTGTTGCTTCATCATCAGAAAAAAAGAATGGAATTATTATCTACATAAAACAGAATTTGATGGCAAAATTAATTGAGGCGGATGCTCAAGGTAGATACCTCTTTATTGAACTCTTATTAGAAGGGAAGAAAATTCTTCTAACTGGTGTGTATGCGCCCAACTATCAACAAATTTTTTTTTATAAACTTCTGCATAGTAAAATTATACAATTGGATTACAAATCATGTATAATGATGGGAGACTGGAATGGAATATTGGATATCTTGAGAGATAAAAAAGGAACATTTCAGGCTGTGCATAACAGAGCTAAACTGCCCAAACCCTTTTTTGAAATGATAGATGATTTGGAACTTAGAGTTATTTGGAGAGAACGGCATCAAGAAGAAAAAAAATTACTTTTTTCTCAGATAGACATCAATCATTTTCTAGAATTGATTTTATTTTGATAACTAATGGTTTTTTTTCTAGGGTGAAGAATGTCAAAATTTGTGTGAGATCATTGACAGATCATAGTCCTGTATGGATGGAATTGAATAAGGGTAATGGTGAGAGGAGGTCATGGCGTTTAAATGAGAATTTATTCAGATATGATGCCAATATACAAGAATGTAAGAAACAAATGAAATTTTTTTTATATGAATATGTATAAAGGTACATCAATAGAAATGGTGTGGGATGCAGGTAAAGCTTATATGAGAGGTACTTTGATACATTTGAATAATAAGCACAGGAGTAAACAAATACAAAAGCGAAAAGAATTAGAAGAAGAAATAAGGTTAAAGGAAAAAGAGCTTATTGTCAACCCACAACATAAGAAAATTAAGGAGGTAATAAGAATATTGAGAGCTCAATTTAATATGCTGATGGCAGATCAAGTGGCAACTAACTTGAAATATGTGCAGCATAACACTTTTTTTAATGCCAATAAGCCAGGTAGATGGTTAGCTTATCTACTGAGAAAGAAACAAAAATCACGGATTACTGAAAAAATAGAATATAGAGGTCAGGAGGTTTATCAACAGAGTATTATTAAAAAAGTATTTGTAGAGTATTACTCTAAATTATATGCTAGAGAAGCAGATCAAGGTTTAGATATAGATAGATATTTAAAGGGAATTGCTATCCCTGTAATTTCAGAGGAACAAAGGGAAGGTTTGAATAAATTAATATCTACTGAGGAGATTATTTTGGCAATTAAACAATTAAAGATGGGCAAGGCACCAGGAACAGATGGTTTAACAGCCTCATATTATAAAAATTTACAGGAAGAAATGGTGGGACCTTTAAGGGATTTATTTAGAGCAATACAAAAGGGTAATCAAGTCCCACCATCATGGAAAACAGCATTTATATCTTTGATACCTAAAGAGGAACAGGATTTAACCCAACCAAAAAATTACAGACCAATTTCTCTTTTAAATACTGATTATAAAATTTGTACAAAAATTTTAGCTAACAGGCTTATGCCGATAATGCAACAAATAATACATAAGGATCAGTCAGGATTTATAAAGGGTAGACAAATGAAATATAATGCAAGACAAATTGTGAATGTTTTGGAATATTTGGGGAAAAATAACCAAATCTCTGCAGTGCTCATCTTTTTGGATGCAGAAAAAGCATTTGATCAATTGAGTTGGAAATTTTTGTTTGAGGTTATAGAGAGAATGGA
>JANHFM010002750.1:121839-133162 GCA_032468115.1 Grayia smithii | reverse complement strand
ATTGTATTCATTTTATGTATTCAATTCATGCTTTTACTTATATATATTATCTAATACATACTTGACAAATAAACAAAATAAATAAATAAAATCTTTATATAGGCAATATGATAGTTAAACTCTTGTCCATTTCCTCTGATTTTTATTACAAAAGACTCGCCTCTTTTGTGAAGGCAGAACAGACTGCATTGCTTTAATAAATGCTGCTAGATATCTTATTGAAAAAGAAAGATCTCTAACAAATGGTAGCAAACTCTAGTCAGTGAGCAAGATTTGGGGGGGAATTTTGCAAACCAGCCTCCTCAAAGCTTCTATGGAATCATTTATTTATTTTTATTTATTTATTTATTTTGTCAAGTACGTATTAGATAATGCGTATAAGCATGAATTGAATACATAAAATGAGTACAAATAAAGGGAACATTAGGACAGGGATGGTAGGCACACTGGTGCTCTTATGCACATCCCTTACTGACCTCTTAGGAATGGGGTAAGGTCAACAGTGGACAGTCTTAGGTTAAAATTTTGAGGGTTTGGGGAAGAAACCACAGTCAGATAGTGCATTCCTGGCATTGACCACTCTGTTGCTGAAGTTGCAATTGAGTTTGGAGCAGTTCACTTTAAGTTTGTATCTATTGTATCTATTGTGTACTCATGTATTGTTGTGGTTGAAGCTGAAGTAGTCATTGACAGATAGGATATTGTAGCAGATAATTTTATGAGTTATGCTTAGGTCAGACCGAAGGCGCATAGTTCTAAGTTTTCTAAGCCCAGAATTTCAAGTCTGGTGGCATAAGGTATTTTGTTGTGAGCAGAGGAATGGAGGACTCTTCTTGTGAAATATTTTTGGACACATTCAATTGTATTAATGTCCGATATGCAGTGCGGGTTCCAGACAGATGAGCTGTATTTGAGAATTGGTCTAGGAAACGTTTTGTATGCTCTAGTTAGTAGTGAAATATTACCAGAGAAGAAGCTACAAAAGATTAAGTTTACAACCCTTAATGCCTTTTTGGCAAATATCATGATTCCAGAAAATGTTGATGGGTTTGTTTTTATTTCATGTATCTAGTCATAGGCTGACATTCTTGCTTTGTTGGAATGCATACAGAAGAGTAAAGATTTCTGTCTAATTGTTATGCAGAATGTTTCATGTGGCTGTAATCCATACCTTGACGTATGACATAAGATATGTGCATGACACCAAGGTCATAGATAACAGATAAATGCTTTAAGTGGTCAAATTTATAGTAATCATTTTTAGCCAAAACAGTCATACAGGCTCTCTTAAGAGTTGTGCATCTGTAATGGTTTCAGCAGAAGAATATATATAACTTATGTAAATTTGTTTAGACATAAACATAATGCTGTTGCACACTTACTAGACAATAGTATAGAGTGACTATAACTTTTATATGCATTGGCAGAACAAAAAAAATGTGATTTGCTTTATTGTGATGTTTGCTTTATTGTGGTGGTCTGGAGATGAACGTCCAATATCTCTGAAGTATCTCTTCCAGAAGTGATGCTTCTTCTTGACTTGATCTTCAGTGCCCAGAATCCCCAAAATGAGAAATTGATTCAACCTCCTATAAGCACCAACTGAGAAAAGGCCTTGTTAGAATTTTTTACTTCTGCGTTGGTGATATTCTATGTAATCATATTGGATAAATGCTCTTCAGTATGTGTTGCATAGGAACCAAAACCTCTTGATGTGGTGGATCTGGAACAATTAAACATGAGTTTTGGGAGATAGATATCTATAGGAATAAGTGCATGAAATATTAAGCAGGAGGATTTTATTTTATGTCATTAAATATAGAACTCTCATCGCTTGGCAATTTCATTTCTCAGGAAAAAACAGAATAAACAGCTGGCCTGTTGCAGTAGGAAAATTGAACAAAAACAGCAACAGAAAACATGTTATACTTCCTGGCTGGCTGAAAGGTCAAAGCAGAATTTTAAGAAGTTATATTTGAAAAGTCACAATGGACTAAAGGAGTGTAATAATATTACAGAGCAACAGAGGAGCACCATTCATTTAAACTGAATTCTAAGCGGAGATCGATTGATCCAGTGGCAGCCTGCTAAAAAAAAGAAGCAGCAATTTGAAAAGGGAATTATAAGAAGATTTATCTCATATTTTGCATTTTCAGATGCACAGAGAGAGATACACAGCAAGACAACCTTCTATAACCATTTGTAACTGCCCAGGCAGAATAAGAATTAAAGTAGATAGAAAATTATAAGAATTAATGATCATTGGAAAGGTGCAGCAGATTCCAATTTCTCTTTCCTATATTGCCAGTTTATGTAAAATATCAAATGACTTTTACTTGGGACTAAGTATTATCATTTCTGGGCAAGCTCTTAAACAGGAACCTTAGGGGACAAGGGGATGGACGTGGACAAACACACACAAAGACACTTATGGATGTCAAATTGAAATTGTATTTTTTTTCTTTTAAAGAAACAGTTCTGTTTCTCATAACTAGCTCATCTATTTTGTTAAGCAAAAAAAAAAAAGCTTTTGAATAATGGATGAAGCTATATAATATGCCAGAATTCTTAAAGTCAATCCATTCTAGTCATTTGTGATATTAGTTTTGAATATACTATACATACCAGACTCAGCTGGAATTTCCTTGTTTTTCTTCTCTGACTTTCTGCCTCTTCTTTAAGAACGCAGGCCAGGCAACTTTTGAAATTCCCTGAGGCTCCTGACATTCCTGAAAATAAGCTGTTCTGAATTTAGTGCACTGGGTTGGCTTGTGAGTTTCAAGCAAGGTCATAGGTGTACCTGTATGAACAGCTGAGACAGCTGTGAAGTCAAACAGCATTTGTAAACAGCCATTATGAAAAAGGTCCATGCATGGATGTTGAGATCATGGAGAAAAAAAAGTAAAACACAGCATCATGTAAATCATTGCTTCCTTTATTAGATTCCATGAAAATTATTTCAAAATTTTGAGATAACAGGCCATCGGTCCCATATCTTTACAAAATTAAAATGCAACTCACCAGAGCCACGGTTTGTAGATTCAAATGGCACAATGAACTGATCCTCGTAGACAACTTTACAAGAGAAATCAATTATAATTTTTACTTCATTGTGTCTAGTATGCATGGTGTATGCCTAAATAAATATATTCTCAGTAACAGTATTTATTTTCACTGTTTTAATCATGTTTTTTAGATGTAGCTTTTCTTTTCCCGTTCTGCTTATGTATGTAATTAATATTTCACATCTCTTAATTTCTTCCTTGGATTTCTTTCCTTGAGTAATTTAGTCTCAGTAACACTTCAGGAATGGAAAAGGCATAAACTGTAAAAAGATTGTTTAATTGCATAAGTAGTTAATTTGCTATTACTGCAAAGCTCATAACAGTGAACAAATTTTTAAAACCTATCAGAAGGTTTACAAAGATTAGGCCACCAAAGTATTAGTTGTCTTTTAATGCCAATTGTTTGCTATGAAATGCATGAAAGAAAGAGGTAAGTCATATATTTATATACTTTAGTTTCAGCTTTATGTACTGCTAATATGCAACAGCTCCCTAAAGGCAGCACTTTTTCATCTAATATACTTGGAAATCATAGCTATCTATCAAAATCTTAGTTTGACAAAAAAAAAAACACACCTCTACATCGCCATTCATGGGCAATTCATAAGCACAGCAGTACCCATTCTATACCTCCTGGGAAGAACCCTGTCAGATGTTTAATCTGTATAATAAATTACAAGTTGCTTTTTCCTGTTGCCTTTCCTTTTCAAGCTTTTCTCTTCATCAAAGATTGATCTTAACTTTGCAACTGCAGCATGATAAAAGTCTACCAAACTACCCATTTTTACTTCACCAATAAAAGCACAGAAACTGACTTCCTTTGCATTTCTCCAATAGGCCTTTTAAATAAGGGGATTGTTTTCTTATTGCCACATGACTAACAGGAATGAACCAAATGTTGCATTCTATTCAACAAAAATTCAAAGTACCTATATTCTGTATGATTTGCTTCCACTGTATAATTAACTACCGATAGGTATATAAGTTGTCCTGTATATATAATGTGCTCCTCTGTTTCACATTATTGCATGTTTTTATATGAACTATTTTAATTTAAAGTGATAGTTTTCTTATGTATTAATCATTTTAAAGTTCTTACTCATGCAGGTCTTCAAGCTGATTTTACACAAATCTATATACAGTATACATATTTTAAGTGGAATAAAGATGTATATATTGAGGCTTCTGTTTATCTTACCAGATGTAATTACTCCCCCAGACCAGTGGTGGGTTGCTCCCGGTTCGGTCCGGTTCACACGAATAGATAGCGGTGATGCTGTGACATCACTGAACTGGTTCTATGGATTCCAGACCCGCCCCCCCATGCGCCCGTACTTACTGGTCCCTGCATGGAGCATGCAGAGCGCAATTGCTCACATGCGCAGGGAGGTTTTTTTGAGGTTTTTTCAGCAAAAAAAGCTTCTGCGCATGTTCGGCACGCGCTCCGTGTGCTCTGACCACGTGTGAAGCACATGCACCTTTAGAACCGGTGGTAAAGGTAAGTAGAACCCACACCTGCCCCAGACCCTTCCCCAGCTACCTCTCCAGAAGTCAGTTCAGAGGAGGATGAACCAGTTCTGGGTACATCAGGAGGGGAGCTGGCCAATTAAGCCAAGCAGCCATCTAAGAGGGATTTGGCTGAAGCACAGGGAATTGTTAGGGAATTTTAATGAACCCATTAAACCTCTATTATGGTACATATGTACGAGAGTGAACGGAACAGGGCACCTGATCCAACATGGTGGGAATGGTCCAGATTCCCTCTGTTAAATAATACCATTGTGTGGGACTGAGAATCTTCTCTGTGGCAGCACTTGGAATAGCCTTCCCCCTAAGTGCCAGAAGGTACTGAACCTTCTAGTCTTCTTGAAAACTATAAGGACCTGGCCAAATGCTGGTTCATTGTGTAAGTGAATCCATATATGGTACCTTGTATATTGTTCTATGGTAATTTAAATTCTATTTTGGGGATGGGGGTGTTTATTTGATTTGTAGAGGTTTTCTATATTGTTCTCAATGTTTATTCTTAGCTGCCCAAAGTTCATATGTAAGATGGGGGACTATGTAGTCTAGCTATAACACTTAGACTTATATACTGCTTCAGAGAGTCTTTATACCATTCTTTAAGCAGTTTAGAGTCAGCGTATTGTCCCCAACAAACTGGGTCCTCATTTTACCAACCTTGGAAGAATGAAAGGCTGAGTCAACCTTGAATGGATCAAACTCCTGGCAGTGAGCTCAATTAGCTGCAATACTGCATTCTAACCATACAGAGATGGGATTCAGCTGGTTTGGACTGATTCGGGTGAACCGGATGTTTACTTTGATCTGGTTCACCAAACCAGTTGTTCCAAGGACTGGCTATCCCCACCCGTCCCACCCATCCCTGGAGTCCCCACGTGGCCCATTTGAGATGCCAGGTAAGTGCAGGGTACACACAGAGGCTCTGGGAGGGTGCAAAACAGGCCTACAGAAAGCCCAGAAATGGGCCTGTTTCTAGTCTCCGGAGGGCCTCTGGTGCCCGGGGAGGCTGTTTTCGCCCTTCTGGAGGAAAGCCTCTGGAGCCTGGGGAGGTCGAAAAATGGGCCCACTGGAAGTACCAGAAGTCCGGAAACAGGCTGCTGGAAGGCCTCTGTTTTCTCCCTCCCCGCTGTGGTGGCCAAGTAGGCCATGCCTACCCAGAAACCCGGCAGAGAACCAGTTGCTGAAATTTTTCAATCCCACCCCTGCATACATACATACATACACACAGCTACTTCAGGGCCCTTTTCTGTACATGTGTGCATCACAGCCCTATAGGATCTTGAAGCTTTGCCTTGATTCAGTAACCTCATCAGTGTGGTACCTTGAGCCAGCCATTCAGTCACTTCAACTTATTATTTATTCATTTAACTATTTTCTCTTGGATAGCCAACTCAAAAATGTATCTAGATGGCTTCACAAAATCCAGATAATTAAAAAATAACAACCCTGAGAGAAAAATATACCAATCTTTCACACACATAAGGACAACTAACTACAAAGGATCTGCCTGAAGTATCTCAACCAAAGACAAAGGGGTAGAGTAGGGAAAGAGATTTGAAAAGATCACCTAAAGGCAGAAAGAGGAAACCATACAGATCTCCAAGGGAAGGCACAGCAACGTGAAATATTTGTTTCCTAAGTCCTATGTAACATTGCTTTTAATTGGACCAAAGCAAGTCAACTCTGTCGGAATGCACAGGTAGGCATTTGGTCCATCAAATAATTTTACTTTTATATCTTTACATACTTTAGTCAAAAAGTTCATTTAAATAGTGCAGTTTTTACTTCTTCTTTTCTTTGGATTGAATGAAATCAGGAATTCATAAATGGGAATGTGAAATAAAATGCAAATAATAAACTAACTCTAGGCATTATGTTTTGACTGTTAATATTAATTACTTCTATCAGTGAAAATGATTGATCCAGGAGGTCACTTTCTATGCTGTTTTTAGAAAGACCCTCTCTTGGGGTGGGGATCACATGTTGAGAAATTAACAAAGACTCTGCTGACAAGCAAGCATAAAGGGCTTTAATCTAGATTGGGTCCATCCTATAAATAAAAGGATAAATTAAATGTTTCTTGCTCTATTCTGTCCCAGGACTGCCTCCTAGCTGGGCTTCATAAAATAATAATTAAAAGAGAGATTGGTACAGCACTTTTCCTTTCACTAATTCTAAATTAGTGAAAAGAATTATCTGAAAAATGAACATTTTCTGAGTTTCTTCTATTTTGCTCTAAAGCAGAGGTGTCGAAGTTGCATCATCATGGTTTCATCATGTGACGTGTTGTGACTTTTTCCCCTTCACTAAACTGGGCATGGGTGTGGCCAGTACATGACTCATCTGGCCCACGGGCCGTGAGTTTGACAACCCTTCTCTAAAGGCATCAAAACTATGTTTTGAAAAAAATGATTAAAATAAATAAAAAAAATGTTGCTAAGGGAAAACAAATTAATTTTTTTTCCAAGATCCAATCTGATGTTGATTAAGAGTTCTGGTTTTACAGACATACAGTACTGCTAGCACTGAATATGATATAATATGAACTTACAATTCTTCTTTGTGCATCTAATAACATGGCTTTAAAGTGATAGAAATAGACATAGGCAGAGATAGAGACATTCTTTTTGTATTGTGTATGCTTGGCTTATATATTTATGAATATATATCTGTATATATATTTACAGGAAGTTAATATTTACAGGAAGTTAATATTTCTAGTTTACTGGTTGACTTCTTTATGGAACCCTAAATGCATATAATTAAACCTTGCATACTACTGAAACTCTCTAGAAAACAGAAGCTTAATGTTCTAGGTTCATCAGTTCCAGCAGGATTTCCTAAATAGTTTCTAAATGCTAATGTCTCAGGAGACACTAATTTAAGTGTTTGTTTAAAAGTCCCATTGTCCTCTATTATAAAATAAACTTTACTCAACCCTATTAGTGTTTGAGAAATAACATACTTTCACATAATATTTTCTAACGTTTTGAGGAAATATGTGACTTTTTCCCTCAAGTTACTAGTTCTGAAATTATTATTTATTTTGGACTCAATTGTGATCGTAAGCCGAGGACTACCTGTTTTTGCCTGCATATTTGTCCTAATATTGTTATATTATTTTCTACTCCTTTTGTAGATGCTTCTTGCAACCAGTTCTACTCTTTGAATATGTTCTGACATATTTCTATTGAATATACATATTGGTAGGATTTTTAAAAATGCATATTTTAAATCAATTTATTGAGTTGCTTACCCTGAATTTTTAAGGTGCTTTGGTATTTTCTCAAGAATCTGCTCCAATCTCTTTTACTCTTGCACTTGGCTCTGGTTCATTAATTATGCCTGAATGAATTTTGCATCCCTGTAATGAAAACTCCGAAGGAGACTTAAGCCATGTTCAGAAATTTAAAGCTGTGGTTTAATAAGCCTCATGCCTTTACTTACTTACTTACTTACTTACTTACTTACTTACTTACTTACTTATTTAAGGGGAGACATGCAGTTTGTAGCAAAAATGTATGAAATTATACTTACATTTCTGTCTTCTTTGAGTGTCAGTGTGTCATTGGATATATGTATACATGACAGGAATTATTCTACATCACAATAGATTTATAAAAAATCCATAATCTTATTAGATTATAGTCCTTTTTACTTTTACTGAAATAAAGTCCTATTAAACTCAGAGGAACTAATTCTGAGTAAATATACATAGAACTGTCTTCTTAAAAGATATAATATAATCTCAAGGGGAAAGTTGATGATAATTTCAGATTTAATATATTGTGTGGTCAATAAAAGAGCAATTCACACTTCAAATGAATTTCTAATTCAATCACAAGTTTGAGAAGGGTAGCAAATTTAGTTTTAAAATAGATACATACTTATCTATCTAGTCTTACAATAGATTCCTGTGCATGTTTCTTGAGAAATAAACTTCACTGAATTCAGTGGAATTTACCAGATCAATTAATATAGGACCCATTCTAAGGATACCCCTGATTTTTGCAACATTAATGGCAGCAAATGAAATTTACTATCTAATTTATGCAATACAGATTTGGCACAGTTTATAAACCCTTGCATAACTTTTTTTTTGTAACAAGAACCTATTGGCTGAAGTTATAGTTGCTTATTTTTAAATAATATTTATGAGTTTATCTGCTGATTTGTAATTCCTCCTTTCTGACCCATTCTGACATTTTTAACCATTCTCACTCAATTAAGAAGCACTGACTTTTTTCTTCATGTACTTATGTCCTTAAGTACAACATAATTTTAGTGGGAATGAGTCATATAGCTGAGTTGTGATCCACCATATCCAACCAGCTTATTAATGACCACACTGTTTTAAAGCTGAATTTCTAAATGTTCCAAACAACAATAAATTTTATTTATGAAATTTAAAAAATGGCACAGAGTCTATAAAATCTTCTCAGACTGCTTCAAGCAAGGTAAATTAGTCACTGAGCTTTATACAGAAAAGATCATAAAACTATTAGCCTGCTTATTCCAAAGGACTACCCTTTGAAATGTGGCAATTTTAATGGATGGAGGAAAGAGAGACAGAAACTGGAAAATTAGCATTGAGCAGTGTATTGCTCAATGTAAATCCATCTTATTTTTTCCTTATATGGCTTTTTCATAATTACTTTTATGATAATAAAATAATTTACTTTTATGATCTTTTCAGATTCCATATATAGAAGCCAGGCCCCTTTATGCTTCCATATTGCATATTTCAAAATGTTGTCATAAAAATTTCACAGGCCCTCTCCTTTAGTGAATGAATTAATTGCTTGGCCTGCTTCCTATTTTAGCATGACTCATGTTTTCTAATAACATTTTTGGCTTCAGCTATGCAAAGAAATAGGTTGGAGAATCTTTAAGGTTTACTCTGTGGCAGCTTCAAATACTAATTGGAATTTTTCTAAAAGAAAAGGAAAAATCCATCACATATTTTCTCCTCTTAATCTTAGATAAGGAAAAGTTAGGAGTGAAGTTTTCAGTTTCTGTCGGCATCGGTACATCTCATTGATTTGTTGCTATTAATTGCTATTACTAATTGCTACTAAGTTAGTACCAGTTATTGTTCCTACTTCTAACAATAGTAATAATATTAACTTCATAGTTTTTTGCCAGCATGACTATACTTTCAGATCTATCTGCATTTATTTACTGACAAATAAGTAGAAGATATGCTATTTATTTCATAATTTCTCACTGACACTGAATACTTTGTAGATATTGTAAGAGGAGAGACATGGTAGCCTATGGTAGCAAAAAACTATTCTATGCATTTAATGAAGTGGGATCTATTATAACATTTAACAAAATATGCTAGTTGAAGAAGGACCTATGAGACTCTCTTGATTTTTGATTTTTTTTAAAAAAATTGTTAGCTTGCTGTTTATTCATATCCTTATTCTTACTCTTTCATTGCTCCAATCCTTTCTCTTTCCTGACCTTTAATATCTTCATCCAGATAGCGTAGCTAAACAGCATTGGATCAGTTAGACAGATAAGAGACACATTTCCTCTACTATTGATGGGTATTTGGTCACTGGCTGGACAGAAAACTATGTTCTTTGCTATCAAGAACCTCCCCTATTATATGAACCTAAATATCCAAAGAGGCTTCATTGCATGGATGTTGGGACTGGAGAAAATTCAAAAGATTCAACTTTAAAAAATGCAGCACATATTCCATGACAGAAATAGTCCCTGCTAGAGTCCAGATGTAAAGAAAGCTTTACATATAGAAGGGACACTGGTGCCACCTCCTGGTTCTACTTTCCAGCACTGATTTGTCTGGCTGGCTGAATTTCTAGAATTCTACATAAATCTCCTAGCTATTTATGTTCCACACTTAGATTTTGAAAATAAGGTATTGGAGAAAAAAACTGCAATATTCCTCAAATGCCTCTTCTATATGTACTGCTTCCTATATCTGACCAATACAAAGCATTCTACTACATCACCACCACCACCATCATCATGGGACCACAAAAGAGATACAGTAATAGAAAATGTAGAGGCTAAAGTGCTCTGGGAGTTTAGAATTCAAACAGACAAAGCACTTGCTACACAACATTCCAGACTTAGTAATTCCTAATAAGGAAGACAAAAAAAAAAGGCTGCAGTGAACAGTACAATATCTGGAAACACTGGAATAGAAGAGAAAGAGAAAATCTGGAGAAAATCACAAAATATAAAACCTGCAAATGCAAGCAGAATGACTGGAGCAAAAGAAAGCAAAAGTAGTACCAATAGTAATGGTATCTTGGGTGCAATTCTATAACATTTAGAGCACCACTTGAACATCCTGGAAAATGATAAGATTACCATCAGTCAGTTGCAAAAAGCAATTTTACTTGAAAAGCTTATATCCTGTGATGATGCCTTTAGTATTATTAAATTAGGATCTGCCTACCTCAGGACTCTGGGAAGGACTAAATAGGAGGACAAAATCCCCAAATCCAGTATAAACTGACTGTGCAACCAACTATAATAAATGATGGTTACATAGTAAGAATATTGATTCACTCTGTTATCTTCTGTCTGTTTTTTTATGGATCCTGTAAAATTATTTTTAAAAATCCACCTTGTCTTGGGGAGGAGGGAATAGATAGATCAGGTAAGATGAGATGAGAGAGATGAGAGAGAGAGAGAGAGAGAGAGAGAGAGAGAGAGAGAGAGAGAGAGAGAGAGAGAGAGAGAGAGAGAGAGAG
>JANHFM010002750.1:51219-78441 GCA_032468115.1 Grayia smithii | reverse complement strand
GTGACAGAACAGCTCAGTGACTTCAGACTCTTTATTAATCAGCTCTCAATCAGAATGCGAACAACAACAACATGGAGTGGCTGGAGCTCTGCTTATATAGAGCTCCAGCAGTCCCATCGGCCAATGAACTTCCTGCCGACAAATTAACCAATTGCCTGAGGGGCAGAGTCAATATGCCCATATAAGGACATAACATGAATAATCCTTAACCTCTCCTTTATTTATTTATTTATTTATGTTGTGGCAGGCCCAACAGTTGACTTCTGACTCTTTCCAACACAGTAATATATTTATGAGTGCAAAATTTTACATTACATTTAGCTATTACAAGCCATTTCTATAACTACACACTTATTAAATCTCCAAATGATATTCTAAGTTCCATTTTTTTAATTTTAATCATCAATACCAGAAGTAGTTTCCCAACTACTATTTCACAGGATGAAATAAAATCTTTCTTTAAAATAATTTACTTTGGCATCTTAACCAAAGTCATTACCTTCCAATCCCAAATGTGGGTATATTGGTGTATATTTCTATTTACATTTGTTATTTTTTCTCTGCTATCATCTATATAACCAAAGATCACTTTACATGTTTATATTCATTAACTTAAAGGGAAGCCTCTTTTATATTTGTATTAAAACTCTATTTCTTAAAAAATATCTTTATAGCTGAAGTTAATTCTATTACCTCATTTTAGCTTCCTTTTAACACTACTTTCAAATTCACTTTCAATAATATTTTGCAAACCTTAGCAATCATTTTCTTATCCCTTTCTATAATAATAACTACTCTTTCAAAAACTTTAAGCAACAGTTACCCAAACATTATATATATATGTAAAAAGAAAAGAAACAAAGAGTAAATATTTTCCAAATTCAATTTCAGTAATATTTTACAAACGTCAGCAATAACCTATTCATCCATTTTCAAACCCATTTTTTATAAGTACAAAACAATACATTTAATCTTTTTTTTATTACAGATGTAAAACCAAAAGAAAATATATCCTAATTCCAATTAATTTATTGGAGTTAAATTTAAGCCACTCCTTTGGATTTGTCCTCATAAAATGAAATACTTTTCTTCTTCAGAATGAGTATTGGATAAATATAATTTTCTATTGTTCCAAAAATATTCTTAGATATGACTTTTGAAACAAATATGTCAATATTGTCAGTTTCCTTTTCAGTTTTGCAGTAGATATCCAAAACTTGTTCTCTTGAGGATTGAACACTTACATATAACTCCTTTCAGATTCACCGAGGTATTTATAATTGAACCATCTTCTTAATAAACAATAATGCTGTCAGATTATATTCCAATTATATTGAAATCCTGCTTGGGAAATGATGGATAGCTTGCGCAGGGCAGGGCATAGTTACAAGATATGCAAACACCACATGGAGACAAAAAACAAGAGAACAGTTAGTATTCCTAATCTCCTTCTTCTCTGTATTTTAACACATAGTTCCTTTTTCATTGTTCAGTAGTTCCTCCAGAATGTCATGCAAATCTTAATTCCAGGACTGCCAGCTATATTGATGTAGGTACTTTTATTATTTTAATTTACTGGGATTTTTTTAATTCTTCTTTTTTAAAACCTTCATTATTTTCCACAATCCCCATTTTTAAAAAAGTATTTATTGTATCTGGGAAATAAGCATTATGGAGTCTTTGCTAAAGTGAACCAAAACAAAGCTGATATTTCAGACTCATGGTTTCCTCTTAAAAAACTCGATCACAATAAGCTGCTTTCAGATCAGAGTTTGATCCTGAAAATTTGCAGGGTCAAACAAACAAACAAGGAAAAGACCAAAGGAAATTATCTATGTCAGCTCTGCCTGGTTCGGCTTGGGGCCTCACAGGCATTCTGCCATCAAAAACTGGAAGATGAAGAAGCAGGGGGAGGATGAAAGGGGAAAGAAGGGTAGAAGGATGGAAGAGCAATAAAGCTTTGTGTATGTGATGGGAAATTTGAAGGGGGGAATGATGGGTGATAAGGACCAGAGCAGCAAAATCCTGTTTGTACCAGCATCACATGACCAGGCACCCTGAAAAATATACAGATTATCCCCAAACATTTCAGAATTCTCAAAACATTTTTGAAAGCTTTGGTTGGCTAGAAATGGTCTGGTCATGGAGGGAGGAATGGGCCTGGGGAAACCTACTTGTATCTAGCAAGTGCAGGATATTTCAGATCTGGCTTGACTTTACTGCAACCAACTCCTTTAGTGAGGTGCCTCTGCCTCAATTGTGAGAACCATGCAAACAATGTTGGCTCAAGGGAGTGACCAGAAAGAGATCATGGCCTTGAAATCCTCTCCTGGAGGGCTGGATTTATCTGAATGGCTGGGAGAGGATGGCCCACCAAGACCTTGATCATCCCTCATGGTTGTAAAAAGAAATCTATGGGAGGGACTTCACTCATGGGGGCCATTGCAGCCACTGGTGAGAGACTCAAGTGGAGCTGCAGGAACTGGAGGAAGAATCGAGTGCAGGTGAGCCAGACAGGACTAGATGCTGGAGCAAGCCATAAAGTTCTTGAGGGGTTTTTTGGTAGTCTCAAAGCTCAACAAGCCCTAGCCTAGGTGACACATCTCACTGGGCCTCACAGCCCAGTCTGCACTGGCTGCAGGAGCAGTGCCAGCAAGGCAGAAAGGATGCAAGACACCAGGCCTGGAAGTAAAGTTCAAAGGAGACCCCAAGCAATTGGGATTCTTCCTGGCACAAGTTTGGACATACATGCAAGAGTATGGACCAGAAATAGCCACTGAATAGCACCCTTTAGCTGATCACAAAGCCACAGATCACAACAAGACCATCAGCCAAGGGTGCAGGGGAGTGACTGAGTACACCCAGGAGTTTTGCGAAGTGGCCTGCTGACTGGCCAACTTGCCAGAAGAGATCTATAACAGATGTTTCCAAGATGGGAGTGATGAGCTCTACAATACCTGCATTTCCAGAGGAGTCCCCCCCTCCCCGGCTGATATGTCTTAGGAGAGAAAGTAGAAATTTATTTGACTCAATCCAAATACTGGCTGAGCCATGGATGGTGAAGATGACTCCCTGAAAAGAAAAAGGGTCCAAACTGGTGCCATATGAGCAGAGCCCATGCTGGCAATCCACCAGCTGCTTCAGGTGTGAGAAGAAAGGGAATCAAGCTGCTGACTGCTGAGCTGCATGCTCAGCCCAGAAGGTGACTCACGGTCCTGCCAAAAAACTAGCAAAATCACCACAGCGAGCCCATGAAACTGCCCTGAAGGGAATAGAAGTCATAGAGTTCACCTCATCCCCCAAAGATGATGGAAGAACTCCGACTGACCCAGTGGGTAGCCTGGTAGAAAGCAAATTGGACTACGATGATGATCCCTTGGTAAGTTGCCCAGTCAACCCAGTGACCATCCCCATAGAACTGATGGTTCAATCTTTGGAGCTAAAAGGGAGCCTAGTAGCCCTCCTAGACTCAGGGTACACCAGGTTCCTGGTCAATCCTGCCCTGGTTGAGAAACTGGATGTGAGGCACAAACAGCTTAAAGTACCCATAGTTTTTTGTCAACTGGACATCTCAGTGGCAGGGGGATCCCAGCAACATTTGTTACCAAATCAATAGAGATGAGCATGGCACACTCAGAGAGATCTTGAACTTCATTATAGCCCCTGAGATGGAAAGGCCCCTTGTGTTAGGACCATCTTGGCTCCTGAAATGGAACCCCTATATGAACTGGAGGAATGGATTGCTAAAGATCCAGCAAGCCAGCTGTGAAGGGGAAGTGGAAAAGTGCCATCAAAAGCCTACCTCTAAGCTGCAGCAGGCAAAACCGAAAACCAAAAAAGGTAGGTGGGAGTAACTGCCAAAGACCAGCTCCAGGGTGACCCTCGGATCCCCAAAGAGTACCGGGACTTACAAGATGTCTTCAGTGAGACGGGGTCAGGTGTGCTCCAACCCTACTGGCCAACTGACTGTTCCATAGAAATCCTACCAAGGACCAAACTATCCAAACCTAAAGGATATTCCATGGCCCCTAAGGAATTGGAAGAATTATGGACTTTTATAGACAAAAAACTGAAGTGTGGATTTATCCAACCTGCCAGACTGAGGGTATCTTCCCCAATAATGCTTAGGGAAAAGAAGGATGGGCCCCTTCATCTATTCATGTCTACCATGTGTGGAAAACATTTACCTATTCCCCCTCATGAAGGACATGCTAGCTCATTTGACTTGACTGTATTGCAACACCTTTAGTAATAGAAATCTTCGCTTTAACCAAATGGAGTCAAGGGCCTTTCTTTCCTAAAGGATCAGATTGCAGCAGGTCTGACAATCTACAATTGTGAAATTTGGGTAACAGAGTTTGGGTTGAATGAGCTTCATTAAGAGACCTTTTTCTAAATGGTTAGAAAGTCCCACCAAAAAAGGAATTTGATAGTACCATAATTTCATATCCTATATTGACCTCCAAATCTGTTATGACAAAAATATTTCATCAATGACTGGAAAGGGTCCAAACCTTTATTGGTCCAAAGCTAGCAAGTTATCTTGAATAATTGGTCTTTTGCACTGTTAAGGGTAAAGCTACATGGTTGTGTAGATTATATATAGTATGCAGTTTAAACATGCACACAAAGTAGGAAAAATCCCTAATACAGAAAAAAATTGATTTACAGTTGATAAAGAAAAAAAAATAATCACAAAGAGAGATAGGGCAGCCTTCATGATGTGAAAACTTTACAGTTCTAGAAAGCTTCTAATTTTTATCTTATCCAAACGAGCCTGTGTTTACACCAAGGGGATAAGGCATAATGAGTCTTTTCTTTTCTTATGATATGAACTTTGCACATACTGACGCAATAATAAAAATTCAATTCTTAGGAATGTTACATGAGAAGGACAGAGAAGGACATATATGAATTTAAAGAAACTTGTAGGAATATTACGAATATTATTATATTTAACTTTGGTTCTTGTTTTAATTCACGTTATCTAAAATTAGGTTTTGACTGTGTGTGTGTGTGTGTGTGTGTGTGTGTGTTTCTCCACTGGCATATTCCCCAATGTTTTATCAGTATCGCCTATATAAATAGGAGGGTTTTTTTTTTATTCAACCAAATTAATGGGTGCTATTCATATTAGTTATTCCACAGGTTTGCACTATATTAGCAGGCTTTCCATGTACAAATGAACCCACAGGAAACATTCTAGTAATAGTCTTCTCTTCTGCCACATACTGCAGAAGTAATTTAATAGGCCTTCCAATTGTCTGGCACCAACTTAAAAACAACCAGCTATTGGGGGTCTGAAAAATATCTAAATGACATCTAAGATAAATAGGTATTTGTACTAAAAACTGCAATGTGGCTAAAAACTAGACCAGTATATTTCCTATTGTCACATTAAAGATTTAGATTTCATGCACTGTTACCTCCTGATCAACAATGTCTTACAAAGAGCAGAATCTTATAGTTTCTGGCTGGGTTTTTATATATGATAATAATAAAATCATAATAATTAGTGCAGAGTTCCATACTGGATCAAGAGAGAATGCTAAAGATTAAATACAGTTTGATCAATAATGCAAAACTTATAATTCAAAACTCTGAAGATGAACAGTTATATTTTATTTTAAGTGCTTGTTAAAAATAACTTGGCTAAGGAATATTGTTTTAAAGGAAAGCATGTTTCAGATTTTTTTTGAGTAATAAATATACACATCACACTTTAAAAGACAATATATGCTTGTGGAATTTGTTATGATACATAGGTAAAGGTGCCCCTCACACATATGTGCTAGTCGTTCCTGATTCTAGGGGGCGGTGCTCATCTCTGTTTCAAAGCCGAAGAGCCAGCGCTGTCCAAAGACAACTCCATGGTCATGTGGCCGGCATGACTAAATGCCAAAGGTGCAAGGAATGCTGTTTCCTTCCCACCAAGGTAGTCCCTATTTTTCTACTTGCATTTTTTTTACATGCTTTCGAACTGCTAGGTTGACAGAAGCTGGGACAAGTAACAGGAACTCACCCCATTATGAGGTATTAGGGATTTGAACCACTGAACTGCCGACCTTTTGATCAACAAATTCAGCATCTTAGCCACTGAGCCACCGCATCCCTGTAGTGTTATGATACATATATGATATGAATTACATGCTCCTGCACATATACACACATGCACATGTGTATCTGTGTGTCTTTGTGTTTGTGTGTGTATATACAGAACACTCATATTAATAAAGTTGTACTAAGTGGAGATTAATTTGTTTAAGTCATTGTTGCCTAATTATCTAATGATTCATTTTTGGTAGTATGAAACTTGCCATTTTATTGTAACATGAAATCGGATCTCAGGTTCTATAATCTTCAACTGTGGTTTGCATGGCTTGTGTTGTGCTGTGTGTTTGTGCATAAACTTGTGAAAATTTTATACAAGAAGACATTATATAAATATATGAGCAATGAAATATAATTCATGGATCGTTTTTAATTATCAAGAGGCAGATTCAAGGCTTTTTATTTTAGTAAAAACTGCCATGGATCTCCATGGGAATATCGCTTGATTATGCGTGGCAACTCTGATTTGTAACAAAATACTTCAACAAGCTCCTGACAGTGTTTGATCAGTCAAATGCTTGTTCAAATCAATGGAAGTATAAAGAGTTTTGAAGAAGCAACCTTTTGCTGCCAAATAGAAACAGTATCTGCTATATGCTCACAAATTCCATGCAAACCTCAGTAATGTTTCATCACTAGTCATGACCTTTCTAGCCTCAGTTAAAAACAATATTGGAATGACACTGTTTCCAAATAGAAGCTTACCACCTTTGGCAGATAAAATCTTGCATTGCCTTTATGTTTAGTAGGTTTCTTCTTCCATGAATCAAAAACCAAGTATGTTTCTCATCATTGAAACCTTAGTTCTCCAGTGCTCTCCTGGAGAATCCACGGATGGGTTAGTTCTTAGCTCAAGCCCCAATACTGAGTGACAGATTTTCTTCCTCTCTTCCTTCCCTGTGGCCCCGCCTCCTCCTGTCACAGATCGTCAGTTTTTGTTCACTCAGCCTACTGAGTAGACATAGGGCCGGTGATTTTGTCATTGGCCTTTTAGCATTTGGATTCACTTGCTCATTGCTGGCTACATTTTATTTATTTAGTTAGTTTTTGTTTACTGGTCCGTTGTGTATTTGCTGAACATTGCGATTCACAGATCAGCTGTTGAGTGGTCGGAGGGTAAGTGCGCCGTCCCTGGGGCTCCAGGACGGCTCCTTCATTATTTTTGTTGAATTGTTGGCTGCTGTACTATGGAAGCTCCCTTACAAGCTAATTAGCCACGGGTGACAGCAGATCGGAGGGTGGCTTTTTCCAGAGGTTCGGAATGCTTCAGCGCTTCCAGACTCCGAAGACAGAGCCACAGATTGATTTGAAGCTTTTGCCGACCACAGTCGACCTAGCTTCTTCCCCATGGTTGTTTCCTGCCATAAAACAGACCTGAATCCATAGGCAGAGTGCTGGGGGTTTTTTTCTCTGACCACGGAGTTGCTGGAGGTGGGAAAATTTCCCGCGTGCGCCATTTTGAATTTTTTTTTCTCACTTCTGCTCATACTCTCAATTGGACTGGTGGCCGATTACTCCTTTGGTCTCAGATTGAACTTTAATATATTTTTTTTCCTTTCTCGAAATATCACTTTGGCTGACTGTATTGTGGAACTGGCTGAGGGAGAGTTTGTTACAATTTTTCCCTCAATGTGACCATACAGGCTTGCAATTTTTGAGCGTCCCCGACTGGCACTGGCTATCTGCTGCCTTATTCTCACTTGGATTTTTATTAGTGAGAGTGTCAACTTTAAGGAGCCTTGACAGCTGTCTCTTGGCCTGTGATTGCGTTATTTTAAGGCTGCATCAGGATGGCTGAATCTGACCTCTCTTCGGATTTGGAACAGGCAGAGAGCCCTGCATCTGTTGCTGTGACTGCTGCAGAGGAGCCTTCTACTTCAGTGGGCCAGGATAGGTGAGCTGGGGTTAAAGCTTTATCCAGGCCCGTGCCCAAAGTTAAAAAGAGTCAGTCGGGGAATAAAGACGCAAAACGTCATCACAAGGCATTGGAGCACCAATTTGACAGACATTGCGCTCTGAGGTTTTTAATCCTTCCCCAGTAGTTCAGGCTTTGCCGGCTGGGGGGGTTTCCCCTCACACCCAAGCAGATCTTGGGGGGTTTGGGGGTTGCTCCCAGGGACAGGGCTCTGTTGCTCTGGCACCTCACTCCCAGATTGCTCCACTGGGGAACCAGGCAGTGTTTAGTGGATTGAGTGGAGGGCCGCAGCAGTCACTGCCTGCTGTCTCGAGGCCCCTCCCAGAAGCCACGTTTACCCCTACTGCAGCGGGGCTCCCCGCAGGGGACCCTTCGACAACTCCCCGTCCATTGGACCTGCACTCTGTAATTTCAGAGGTCATGTCTCGCTATTTGGCTGGATGCTCTCAGTTGGGGGAGGGGACTGAGATGATAGCCTGGCAGTCCCCTCTGCCTCAACAGGCCCCTCTATTTTATGGGTCTCCCGCCCCGATGCCTCAGGCACAAAGGCCTGAATCTCTGTGGAAGGAGGATGAATTTGACGAACCAGAGTTGTCAGATGATGAGGATGTCATTCTGGATCAGCCAGCGTTTACTGGGCTGTTCTGCACGTCGATTTTTAAGTCTCTTCTGCACAAAGCAAGGGTGGCTTATGGGCTGGATACCATGCCCTCTGTAGAACAAGAGCGGATACCTTGTCCCCAGATGTTCACTGACGTAATTCAACGTCAGTGGGCCCAGCCGGGTACGTTGATAGCTCCCAATGGCCATGATAAGAAGGTTTATTGTGTTGAGGATAGCCTGGGGGAACTTCTTCAATTGCCGCAGGTGGATCAACCTGTTGCTAATTTGGTATCCCCATCCATCCTGCCGAATGACTTGGTGGATGGTTTGAAGAATGAGGAGAGGAAGGCTGAGATGGCCTTCTGGAAGATGCACCAGGCGGCTGCCTGGGCTATTAGGGCAGCGACATCAGCATCATTTTTTAATCAAACATCCCTATTTTGGCTTAGGGAATTGCAGGAGAGGCTTCCCCCTGATGACCACAGATTACGCCAGGATGTAAATAAATTAATAGCGGCGGCCGAATATTCGGCGGACACTTCGCTGGATGCAGTGAAGTTCACGTCCTGAGCCTTGGCGTCAACAGTGACTTCACGGTGCCTCCTTTGGCTAAAACATTGGAAGGCTGACATGAAGTCAAAGTAGAAATTAGCAGCTGCGCCATACAAGGGGTCACGCCTGTTCGGTGATGCCTTAGAACAGGTGTTGGTGGAAGACAGGAATAAACGGATTGCCGTCTTCATATCAGAGGGGGGATCGCAGGTTTGTCCCATATTCACAGAGGCAGCCCTTTTGTTCTTCCTCAGGGCCAGGGGGGCCCTATTACAGCAGATCCTATTCCCAAGGAGGGGATCGGTCATTCGATAGATATAGCAACTGAGATAGAGGTAGACATCAGTCCTTCAATCAGTGGTCTACCCGGGGAGGTGCCGGCAAGCCCTTCCGCAGGGGGAAATGACTGCAGCGAAATGCCTCCCATTGGCGGCTGCCTTCAATTCTTCCACGACCAATGGGGGGATTCCACCACTGACACTTGGGTCTTGTGGACGGTGAGAGGTGGCCTCACCTTGGAGCTCCGCTCCCTTCCCCCAGACCGATTTCAAGCTTGCCCGGTATCGTCAGATCCCATCCGGAGGAGACTGATGGAGGAAGAGGTTCAACATCTTCTGCAGATCTCGGCCATCGAGGTGGTGCTGTACCCCGAGCACTGGAAGGGTTTTTATTCTACCTTGTTTTTAGTTCCAAAAACCTCGGGGGGCTGGAGAGGTGTCCTGAACTTGAAACATTTGAACCGGTGGGTAACTTACCACCAATTCAAGATGCAATCGCTCTGGTCCATCTTGGCCAGCATCCACCCGGGCAATCTGATGATGTCCATCGATTTGCAGGAGGCATATCTGCATGTCCCTATCCATTGGTCTCACCGACGATTCCTTTGATTCTCGTACGACGGCCGCCACTACCAATACAAGGCCATGCCGTTTGGTCTGTCGTCTGCCCCGAGAACTTTTACAAAGCTGCTCGTGGTGGTGGAATCTGTACTTCATCTGGTGCCGGTTCGAATTCTGTGTTACCTCGACGACAGTCTAATTCTGTCTTCTTCATGGACACAGGCTTTCGCGGACATTCGAACTGTCATCTCTCACTTCCACCTTCACGGTTTCTCCATCAACCGGAAAAAGAGTCAACTGAATCCTGCCACCTGGATTGTTCACCTGGGCACAGAGATCGATTCATCATTGGGACAGGTGTTTCTCTCGCCAGAGCGTCAGGAGGACATCAGGTGTCTGGTGTTGCAGCTGCTTTGCCAACAGTCCCCAACACTTCTTTCCTTGTCACAACTTCTAGGAAAGATGATTTCCACCATGTCTATTGTTCCATGGGCCTGGTTCCACACACGCCCACTCCAGTGGTTCCTTCTCCCGTACCAACGGCAGGGGAGGGCCTGTTCGGGTCTCAGAGTCTGCCTCCCTTCACAGGTTCGTCATTCACTCAGATGGTGGGCCTCCCCAGCGATGCTGAAAGGATGCGACTTCCTGGAGCCCTCCCGAGTCGTGATTACTATAGATGCCAGCTTAGTGGGTTGGGGTGCCCTCCATCTTTCCCAAGTGGTACAGGGGAAGTGGACATCTGCGGAGGCGAAGCTCAGCATCAACATCTTGGAGCTGAGAGCTATTCACCTGGCCTTGTGCCATTTCCAGACGGAGATTGTCAGAAGGCACGTTCTCATATTGACGGACAATATGACGGCAAAAGCTCATCTCAATCGTGAAGGGGGTACGAAGTCCCATCTTCTGATGACCGAGTCGACATGTCTGTTCCGCTGGGCAGAGAGCAATGTCCTGTTGATATGGGCGGAGCACATCGCAGGTACAGACAACATCCAGGCCGATTGGTTAAGCCGGTCTCAGATAGACCATGCAGAATGGAGACTCGATCCGGCGCTTTTTCAACAACTTTCTGCCAGGTTCGGTCATCCATTGTTAGACCTCTTCGCCACGCCTCAGAACACACAGCTTCCCCGTTTCTTCGCCCGCTACCCCTGTCTAGATGCAGAGGACTTCGACGCATTGAGATGCCCGTGGCCATCAGGCCTGCTATATGCTTTTCCTCCAATTCCACTCCTGCAGAGGGTCATTCGACGCATCAGGCAGGTGAGGGCAGAGGTGTTGGTGGTCGCGCCATATTGGCCTCGCAGGCCCTGGTTTGCCAATCTGCTGGAAATGTCCGTTTCCCGTCCCTGGAGGATCCCTCCAGACAGTGTGGCTCTTAGTCAGGGGGCTATTCTGCATCCATGTCCTCAGTGGCTGCAGTTGGCCATCTGGCATTTGAGCGGATAATGTTGGGGAGGGATAATCTGTCCAGGGGGATGGTACAAATTATTCAGGCTGCCAGGCGGCCTTCCACCACCAGGTTTATAATTCTACCTGGAAGGTTTTTTGCCTTTGGTGCGCCAGGGAACATGCAGATCCCACCTCGGCTTCGTTGGCTGAGGTGTTGGAGTTTTTGGAATCAGGGTTCAGGAAGGGTCTAGCACCTAATACATTACATCGCCAAGTGGTGGCTTTGGCAATGGTTTTAACTACCAGCCTTAACATTCCCCTTAGCAAGCATCCTCGGATTTTTTAAGTGGGGCTACTAACCTGAGGCCACCGGTCATGCATAGGTATCCTTCGTGGGACCTTTCTCTGGTCCTCCACTCATTAACTTCTGCTCCTTATGAGCCATTGGGGTCAGCTAGTATCCGGTGTTTAACTCTTAAGGTTGCTTTCTTGGTGGCGGTCACTTCCGCCAGGAGAGTCTCGGAGCTGGCAGCCCTATCGATTCGGGAGGATTTATGTGTATTCCATTCTCATCGGGTAGTTTTGAAACTAGATCCCGCATTCCTCCCTAAGGTTAATTCGGAATTTCACAGGGCACAGGAGCTTGTACTTCCGGATTTTTGTCCGAACCCTAGGCATCCATTGGAGGCTGAATGGCATACGCTAGACGTTCAGCGGGCTCTCCGTCATTACATTAAACGGACGGAGCCATTTAGAAAGTCTGAGTCTCTTTTTATTTCTTTTCTTCCTTCGTCTTTAGGCATGAAGGTGTCTTTGGCCACTATTGGGCATTGGTTGAAGGCAGTTACCACGACGGCTTATGCCGTTAAGGAAAAGCCTTTGCCAGGTAAAATTTATGCTCACTCTACCAGGAGTGCAGCAACTTCTACTGCTTGGGCCACTCAGGCTTCGGTAGCAGAGATTTGTAAGGCTGCTACGTGGTGTTCCTTAAATTCCTTTATCAAACATTATCGGGTTGATAAATTCGCCTCGGCTGAGGCTTCTTTTGGTAGGAGAGTTTTACAAAAAGTGGTTTCCTTCTTACCTTCGTTCTTACCTGTGAACGTTCCTTCTCAGGCTCTCCTGGAGAATCCGACCCCCCAGTTAGGCTTCCTGGTAGAGCCAGGGTGGGGTGGTTGCAGGCCTTGTCTTTTTCAGGGGATCGTTGGATAGTGCGGGGACATTCCCGTTGTCTTCTTCGATACCTTCTTCGTGAACAAAACTGACGATCTGTGACAGGAGGAGGCGGGGTCACAGGGAAGGAAGAGAGGAAGAAAATCTGTCACTCAATATTGGGGCTTGAGCTAAGAACTAACCCATCTGTGGATTCTCCAGGAGAGCCTGAGAAGGAACGTTCACAGGTAAGAACGTCCGTTTTATTCCTGGGGCTGTGCTTCTTTGAACAACAAAATCAGTGGCCAAAGATTGGGAGGACATGACAACTGTGTGATGACATCAGCAGAGGATATACAGTAATTCCCTTCTCAGTTTTGGGAAGATATTAATTGAAGCTTATTAAACATTTAATACAATTTTATTGTTTACACGCAGATACAGAAAACAGATCTGCAGAACACTCTACAGATACCCTTTGATGTTTTAATAGCCCTATTTTGGCAAGATTTCTGGAGGCTGCAAAAAGAAAACTTGGAAATGCGTGAGAAATGGTTGTCTATCCTTGATTTAATAGTTGGTAGGCAGTAATCTCTTTTACTTCATTGTCCTGGACGATAATAAATCCTTCCTTTCTAACAAATCTACTAAGACTTATCTCTAGTCTGACAGAACCAAATGCCGAACAATCAGTTAGCTTGCTCTACAACAATAAGAGAGGTCTTCCAAGTGTTGAGATTTTTTTTTTAAAAAAATCCATTTGACAGTCCAAATTGAATCAACTCAATTTAGTGATAAACTTTGAACATTTGAACTAGATTGATTCAGAGATCTGAACTGATGAATTGGACCTGACCTAAGCTGTTTGCCTAAGTGCTTGCATAGATTGGTGGTAGGGAAGCAACCTGCAGCTTTTAATGCCTGACTAATATCTTGCCAGCAGGTCTCAATACCAAAATGGCTTAATCTTTTGTGTATTTTTTTGTGTATTTTTTGGAGGGGAGGGAGAGGAAAAGGCAGGGTGAGATGGTGATGGTTAGCGATGAGCTTGGGAGTGGATTGCTTCTGAGATGCATCTTTCATGTCTGCCCTTAACTGTCTCAGCTAAAAAAACAAAGTCATGAAATATTTTGACTATTCTGCTGACATTATTGCCTTATTAGATGACCCTCTTGCATATCTTCAAAAAAATCAAAAAGCCACATTGTAGCTTCTTATTCCAGGATGTTGCAATTCAAAAATTATTCAGATAAAGCATACTTCAGACTCCACATTAGCACAAGCACAGCATCTCTGTGGTTTTTTAAAATTAAAATAGCCTAATAAACCCCACCCCACCCCTGCCTTCTTTGTGAGCCCAGAAAAAGAGGTCTCTGCTTTAAAAGCCTTTGTGGGCTGCATGGTCTTGCACCCCCAGAAGCTTTCAGTCTCAGCACACAAAATGTTTGCATGCTGACAGGAGGCTTTGGGGCAGTGAAATCGCATGCTTCAAACTGTCCCATTGGCTTGCAAACACTTTGTGGGCTGAAACTGGAAGCTTCTGGATGGCTGTGATCTTGCATGACTTCTGACACCCATCCATTTTTGGAGAGAATGGGTGCCTGAAGTAGTGCAAACTTCCTGTGTGGGTGCATAAAACATTTGCATGCCAATGGGAGGCTTTGGGGCAGCAAAATCACATTGTCTCAAAGCATCCTATCAGCTTGTGAACACTTTGGGGGCCATGATCTTGCATGGCAGAGAGACTGGACAGGAGACAGCTTGCTAGATCTTTCCAAGGTAAGAGATATAACATGGCAGGATGGGAGGGAAGCAATTGTGGGGAACATGAGGTATCTCAAGGGTTGGATGAAGCCTTGGGTGCTCTTAAGCAAGTATTCCATTATTATCACCCCCTCCATGGCCTTCCCTACCCTGAGATACCCTGAGATACCTCATGTGAATTAGCAAATGCATGGGTGAAAGCAGGGAGTGATCACGTTCAAGTTACATGATTCACTTTTACAAATGCTCGGGTTATAAATGTAATCGGCAGGCTCCATTACATTTGTAACTCAAGGATTATCTGTAGAATACAGTATATCACTAGAATCAATTTATGTATATAATAATTGCTGTGGTCTACACCTTTTAAGTTCTAGAAGATGTGGTCCTCACTAAAAAAATATATGTACAACTGTATGGACACATGAAATCTTAAACCTTCCTCATTACATTTAAATTATTAAGGGTTTGATTGCTATCAGTCCCACCACAGCATAGGCATTCCATTGGAGACCTTTATTGACAGCAGATAAGCCTCTGTTCTGGACATGCTTTTCCTGTTGTAGAATTAACTTGGAAGTTGAGGGATGATTGATTAAATGGCACCATGGATACTAGCTTAAAGTACACTTGTCATATCCAATGCAAATTCTGAAAACAACAAATAGATACTTGTCAACACTTGTCATTTCTCTGCCACCACATGATGACAAAATGCAAGGTATTTTAGATTTCTCCTGTCAACAGGATATAATTAACTGTGGGTATACTTTTGTGGAATTTTGACTGTGGAGATCAATTGCATTACTTGTTTGGAAAGATTTTTTTTCCCTTTGAGGCATTGTCATCAATTTCTCACTAGGGAGTTTGAAATAATATAATCATTACCCTCCCTTTCTCCAAAAAAACATCTTTAGAAAAGCTAACCATTTAGAATGATGTCATAATATAAACATTCTTTAATACCCTAAGGTCTTCTAGAGGTCTCCCACTTCCCTCCCCAGGCTTGTCCCCAACCAATAAGAACAGCCTGACTTTTTTTTAAATATTGCTTCTCCTATTGACAAAATAAGGGGGGGGAACAGAAAGAAGTGTGAAAGAAGAAAAATGACATCCTATTTTTATTAATAAAAGAAAATAGGAAGGCAGTTTAAATTCAGTGATTAGTAGTGAATCTATAGAGATGTCGGCCTTCTAAGCCTTGCCTAGATTACAAACCTCAATATACAACAGGAACCAACAATTATTGTTTAAAATTGTATTTACTTTATACTACTAGAAAATACCTGCCACCGAAGAGAAAGAAATATGGGTAAGAACTTAGGAAAAAGGGGGGAAAAATGAGAAGATTGGTTTCAGATAACAAACTGACATAAAGAGACAATGGTTAAATTCATTAAAATGGAGATTAAATCTTGGGCAAAATTGCTGTGAAAGTAATCAGGTAAAGCTTTGAGAAAATTAAAAAATAAATCAAAACTTAGAAGCAATGGAACTGCATTCTTGTTAATACTGTAAGTTCGAAGTTCCCCTAAAACCTTCCTTTGTAATGTAAACTTTTTCTACTGGCGATAGATGGAATCAATCTACCAATCAGCCAGGGATGGGTTCTACTCACCTTTGCTACCAGTTCTCTTCGTGCACGCGCGTGCATGCACGTGCACGAAATTTGCGCGCGCTCGCTCGCTTCACTCGCACGCGCGCGTAAACCGCGCTACCGCGCATGCGCAGAAAAATGTATTTACAAAAAATCACCAAAAAATTGCTCTGCGCATGCGCAGAACGCTAATTTTGGCGATTTTTTAAGAAAAAGGTGGGCCAGGGTCCGGGACGCTGCGAACCGGTTCGGTGACGTCACAGCGTCACCGCTACCTATTCGCGCAAACCGGACCGAACCGGGGGCAACCCACCACTGCAATCAGCTCTAGATATAGACTGACAGTTTTAAGTGTAACCATTAAGCTCTGTCTTATAAAACAGTCTGGATTCCAACTATATGTGAAAATAATCTATCAACCCTGGCTGATATAAGATACATTTATTTGCTCATTGGATAAAAAAGTGGTCAGAAGTACTGGAACAAATAGCCTAGTTATATATTTTGGGACATATTTTGAAAAGCAATCTGTACCTATAAAAACTTTAAAAATAATGTTGAAAAGTCTACAGTGTTTCATTTTTATATATTTTTTATTTTTTGGATTTGATTTATTTGTTTTTGTTTTTTGCTATCTTTAAGCTCTGCTAACTTGGCAGTAAATAGTGCAAAAGCCTTTTAAGAAATTCTCTAAATTATGCAACTCCTTCCCAAGGTCTCCTCTTTGATGGTGTAAAAAAACTTTGACAATCCAAGTAATACAAATGCCTTTCAACTGATACATTTTACTGATCACATTGTAGTTTTATTGATTTGTTGCTGTGGTTCTACATTTTTATTAAAAAAAAAACCCTATGGACTGAATTATATTTTACTATATACTTGGCTTAGAACAGCACATTCTATAAAAAATATTTTACTCCCATAGATTAATTTTATTTGCTGACTTGACTTACATGGGCTTGATCCAGAAAAAGGTGTCTGGAAAGCATTCAACTAAAGAAATAAAATAAAGAATAATGGCTTAGTGAGATCTAAGATCTGATTTTTGTTTTGGGGCAGTTGGGTTGGGATCTGGTTTTGGAGGACATGACTAACAATCTATTGCCATAGTCGGATCATTCTGATTGGTTTTTATCTTGCTGGGGTCACCTCACAACAAAATGGAGTAGAGTCTATTAGAATAAATCTTCCCAGGTAGCTAATATACCTGAATGGGTCTGGAGAGAGTGTAGAGTCTTCTCTGAAGATTTGATGAGGAATTCAGCCAAGATCTTAGCCACTGTCCATGGCTGGGCCATGGACTGGTTAGGGCCATGGACTGGATTATTCCCACGTCCCTTTACATGTGTATTAATTCCATACTGCACTCAAGGAGAAACAAAAAAGGCACCTGGAGTGCAATTGGAGGAAGATCGAAAATGAGTTTGATATGACATAAGAACATGGCATAAGAGCAGAAAAACAGCAATATTTCTCCCCACTTATTGTCAATAGCTATTGTCAACTTGTGAAGCATTCCTGAGCATGCTGTCGAGTTGCCATAGGCAGTGGCATGGGGAACCGAGCCTTGCAGCTGCAGTGAGGGAATTGCACTTCAGTCAAAACAAAAGAACATTCCAGCCATCTCTATGTCAAGGCTACCTCCGCAGTGACTCACAGTGGTTGGAGGGAGGGACTTCTACAACCTGTGAAATTGCTTCATTGGGGAATGTGACTGAGGACACCCCGGGGGGGGGGGAGGGGAGAACAGGGTCAGAGCCGGGACGTGAATTAAATGAGGTCAGAGTTGGCTTCACTTTGAACATGCTGACATGAAGCTCCTAATAAATAGCTGGATTTCTTTTGAAGATTCACTTGAAGCTCATGATTTAATTAAGGCATCCGTCGGACTTGGAACCCTGACAGCTATCTGATGCCCCTGTTTAAGGATATTTGTTTCCTGCTGAGGAGTGAGAAGCCAGAGGAACATCTTTTGCAAGAATTATCCAGCAAATCCTGCAGATATAGTCATTTGGATTCACTGCAGGTTCAGACTCCAGAGAGGAATGGATTAAAAACAATTGACAAAGTTTTATTGAATGATTCTGTGGTTCGTGCAGAAGGGAAACGCCAAAGCAAATGATCCACAAAAGGTTTCCCTTTGTAGGGCAAGTTTTACAGCTCTTCAACAAATAACCCTTGTGGAGTTATTTAATTTGCTTTTGGGGACATAAGTCAGGAAATAGTTGCTTAATTTAGACAATAATAAGAAAGTTAACATATTGGTGAAGATTAACTAAACCAGTAAATGCTAACTATTTAAGGCAAAAGAGTGAAAATATGGCATGCTGCTTTGAGAAGCAAATAAGAAGAGACTACCTTGTTTAAGCAAGTATACGGGCTAATTAAAATACAGTTTTCTCATTGACAGCTGTTATCAGTTGGCTTCCAGGTGAAATTCAAGGTGCTGGTTATAAAACCTTCATAACATAGAGCCTAGGTACCTGAAGTATCACCATTTTCCAATTATTTATTCCTTTTTGAAGGCAGGTAGGATTAGATAGAACAGCAATAGCAATAATACTTAGACTTATTTACCGCTTCACAGTGCTTTACAGCCTCTCTAAGCGGTTTACAGAGTCAGCATATTGCCCCCAACAATCTGGATCTTCATCTTACCTACCTTGGAAGGATGGAAGGCTGAGTCAACCTTGAGCCTGGTGAGATACATGCTGCTAAATGGCTGGCAGCCGGTGATCAGCAGAAATAGCCTGCAGTATAGCACTCTAACCACTGAGCCACTGCGGCTCTTCTCTAGTCCCATGGGCATTCTCTAGTCCCATCAATCAAGCATTATTCTTTAATGGGACCCAGAAAGCATGCCTTTTCTGTCACAGCCCCTGCCTTCTGGAATGGTGTTCTTCCAGAACACCATTACACTAAGGAAGCTGTTAAACATCTCGTTTTTCTCCCATGGTTTGGGAGCATAATGAAGTTTGAACCTTAGATAGGTGGGGCTTTGGGAGGGGAGTTATATGCTGTTTTTGGAGATATCATGATCACTTTTTCATCTCTGGTAGTTTTTTTATTTTATTTTATGTATTTATTTATTTTTGTTTTGAGCTGCCCAGAGTCATTAGGATTGATTGATTGAATGAATGAATGAATGAATGAATGAATGAATGAAATGTTATTTATAAGTATAGCACATCAATCTTGAGTATTCCAAAAATATATACCCAAATTAGACTTGAATCTGTTAATTATAGATTTGGTTGGTATGAAGAGTTGTGCTGTATAGAAAAAACAATGAAAAAGTACTTCAGAATATGCAAGAAGAATATACACAAAGCCAGTCTTTTTGAATAATTAAAGCAATTGTGTTTTTCCCCTGCCACTCAGATTGTTGGGGGCAATATACTGACTCTGTAAAGCAATTAGAGAGGACTGTGAAGCATTGTGAAGTGATATATAAATCTAAGTGCTATTGCTATTTCACAGCTGTGTTGGAAACTGCTTTGAGCTGTGTCAGCATTCATATGCATACAGAATTACATTACTTTTAATGTCAAAATAAAGTTGTGTGTATGTTTCTGAACATTCCAAATCCCCTCTTCCCAATGGTTTTCACAGCCCCACTCTTCACACTAAACTATAACTTTGCAGTCTTGTTTTGCTTTCATTTGTTTGCTTCTCTGATGTTTTGTTCATTAATTTAAAGTGGCAATGATAAAAGCACTGTCATGAATGAATGAGTGGTGTTGCTCTCTCACCATCATCCCAGACTGCCAGTTCACCCATGCTTTCCTGAGAACAATTCAGCAAAGCAATGATGCCTGTTTTCCAGAAAAGACACAGGAGGGTTATAGATGGTGATTACAGTAAATAGTAATGGCAAAGAAAAGGACTAAATACTTCACCTTAATCTGCCACTTTAGCTCACCACTTTTTTTTCCCTCAAGAGTGTGGCTTTTTAATGAATACATTACTCACTAACTCACTCCGCCCCCCCCCCCAAAAGAGGCTGCTATCAGATTTATGTTGGCACTTTGGTCCATGTAAATTAGGGAAATGACTTCTCCAACCTCCCCCCCTCCTTTCCCATTACATCTTTGATGTTGGGAAAAGGAGGAATTTAGTAAGTTATCAAAGCAAGATAATTAAATATTTAAGCAAAGTATCTTAAGTATCTTGGGCAAGCTTTATTTGTATGTTAAATTATCTATAGAGAGAGTTCAGTCTATCAATCACCATGTAGCATCTCATTAGATCTTTATAGGTACTGAGTCTTCTTTGGAACCTTTTAAATGATTTAGATTTGTAAAAATGACTTCTAATAGTTGAATTACCTCAGATACTTTAACTTTAACATGTGAGGCCAGCAGAAACTGTATGCTTCTGACTAGCATAAGTTTCAAAGAAATGTTTTGTCTGTCTTCTGTATTATCTACCTTAAATTCTGAGGTAGTATAAAATAAAACAAAACTAAATGTTTCCTTAAAGTTTGAGTTTGGCCAAATACATTCTGCTGTCTAAAGCAAAGGAAAATATGGTATATTTATCATCCATTCCATAATCAGGTTGGTAGCTATATCTTGAATTATAAGTATTCTCCAGAGCAACTGATACCAGGAAGGTAGAAGACCACTCTGGACAAAGATGTGGAACAGATAACTTTGTTTCCAATATACCATTTCCTAAGTCATTGTAACAAAGTGACTTCCTAATTTTATCAAATGGTAAGTACTAGTTTTTAAGCTAAGGCTATTTGGGCTGGAAAAAAAAATCAGATACAGCACTAGATGGCAGCAAAGTAAGCTCTCTTTGCTGCCATCTATCAGTTATCTGCATTCATCTCGATATAATTGTCCATTAAGAGACTACACAGATGATTCAATTAGCTTCTGATCCTGATGTCCAGGTAGCAAGCACATCATTAGCACAAGACGTGAGAGGGATTTCTTATATTTGCTTTCCATTGAAGCAAATAAATGTGGATAGATATCATGAGGTTTGTATATATGTGAAAGATGAGGTTATACACTTATTTGTAAAATTTATCTAACCACATCAAACCAGTTGGATTCTAGCAGGGGCTAACAGAAATTAAGTCTTAAAAGACATTGCAAATCAAAAATATGTTATGTTTAAACTGATGCAATGATGCAAAATATAGATTTATGATTTGCTGGAAAAGCATGAGGCAGAGCTAGATGAGATGGGGATTACAAGAAGAGAAAGTAGAAAGCAGTAACATCAATGGAAGAAAGGGTCTGGTGCTAATGATGCAGGATTCGAGATTTGGTTAATATGTCTCTGAGGCAGGAATGGTGCTTTGTTATTGAAAGAGATGGTTTCTGGGAAGGTTCCAATTGATATAAAATGTTCCAGTTTCAATTCTTAATATGGAAATTGCTGAAGATTATGTGGTTTGACCTGAGTAGTTGGCCAATAGGTTTCTCAACTGTTTAACTTCTCTGCCTAATATAACCGTCTTTGGGATGGCAAGAAGTTCTAAGCTGTCAGTTTATTTAATGTGATTAGTCATATTAAATAATATCTTCTTCCTTGTCCTAATGTTCACCGTGGTCTTACCAGTATAACTGAAAATCCAACTTATCTCTCAGCGCTCTGAATATGGGCTAAAAACTGACCTGTCTGCTATGCAAGCCTGGGTCAAACCATGATATATTCTTGGCTTAAATCTTATTTCTCATTCTTTGTGTGACTGGGTTAGTCTAATTGTTTTGAGAATAAGCAAATAATAAGGCAGACAATTATAAGCATGGTCTAAGTGCTTGCTCTTTTTTTAAGATGAAGAAGTTACTATTTGTTCTACATCAGCTTCTTTCGCTATCGATCAATAGGCTTGATTATGCCTATTGCACTGTATCTCAACATGGCCCTGCTCCTGCTGCCTGTCCCAACTACTTAAAGAACACAAAGTATTGGAAGCAAGATACAGTTCTGGCACAACCAAGTCTTGTTTATGATGAAGAAGACTTTTGCAGGACAGGCAAAAGTTGTCAACTAGCTTGCTCAGTCTTTCTGTCACCCACAAAGACAAAACCTCATGAAGATAAATGAATGGTCATTCTTCTAAATCTCAAATAAAGTCAGGTTGTACACACTACTAACCACTACCATTTGGAATTATACCTCCTAAATTCCTTGATCAAGTTATGGCTAAAAAAAATGGAAATGATAAGTAAGTTTGAACACACAGTGATTTTCTTGAACACACACAAAATCCCCTCTAAACTAATATTTAGTTCTATTTACCCCATATCCTGTTTAACAAGTGATTCTTCTTTTCTTATTTCAAAAGCAGCCAGAAGCACCAAACTAATGAATTTAGATGTCCTTTAAAAATGTTCACCTCTTTTCAGGAAAATATATAGCTAATCCACTACCAAAGACCAATTTATAATAAAGATTATACACAAAATATATAATAAATACAGAATAATAATATCAGCAATATCTTAAGTTATAGAACATAGAAATTTTGTTTCCAAACTGTAGCATCTAACTATTAAAAGCTTTCTTGAACTATTCTACTTCAGATTCATTTTTTCATGTTCATGTAACTTTTACAACATATTCTGTGTACAGCCTAAGAAGCAAAAGGGAAATTGGGAGCAGTTGAGTGTTGACTGAGAATCATCTATCTTGATGAAATGCATTGCATCAACTTCGTATAATATTGAACTGAGATTCATTAGTCAGGATTAACCAATCTATAGGTAACTGGGAAAATCAGCTAGTTGAAAGTGGGGTGCTGTTTTACTTTGTGGCATTGTTTTAAAGCAGAGCTTTGCTTGAGTAAGCTGTCAAAGCAAACTGTTCCTTTTGAAGAACTATATGGCAGCAATAAACATTTATTATCTACCTTTAAATGTTCATGTGAATGGAGAAAAAGAGTAGAAATTTATACAGACAAAATGAAGGAGTTGCTGGGACTTCAATACAACAATGCACTATCTAGCTCAAAAAAGAATCTTGCTTTTTCTCCCCATTCTCAAACCAAGCATTAATGTGTTGTGACATTTTGTGTTCCCAAAGTGACTAGCCTTGCCAAATCAGTGCTTATTTTGTGTCAGACACCAGCAGCTCTCAAGCAAATAGAAAACCAGCAATTTACCTGGAGGAATTCTTCCCCTGACAATAGCCTTTCTCCCATGTCATGTTGGAAAGATCACAATTTCAAGTGTTTGTTACAAATAGAATGAAACAAGTGATCATGGTCACAAGTCAGACTTATCTGTCAAAACAGTAAATATGGAATTTGACATCAAGATTTGAACTCAAAACAATGCTGTTCTTATTATTTTGTCCTCTTATGGGTCAGTCGCATATCCTGAAATGAGACCTGAGAATTTGGTATTGATTTTAGATAATTGTTGTTTTAATCTTTTTCATGGATCAGAATTACTGGCTTGGGAGATGAGCAGGTGTAACATTATATAACTAAATAAAATAAATACAACTGACTCAGCAGTCAGAGCTCATTGACTGTGGATATTCATTAGGATTTAAAACATTATTTTTGCGGAACATTTTTTCACATCTTCAAAACAAGCATAATTTTTTGTGAATGACAGTGACAACAGTATCGAAAAAATCTCCATCTTGAAGAAGGGAAAGAATTCACCATTTGCAACATGCAGATAGAGGTATTATGGAAAAAATTAATCTGTCATAAATTTTGGAGATGCCATGTGTAAAAGAAACTCAAGACAGGACAGTTTGGATGAAATATGATAGATTACCTAGAGCTGAAATAATTTTCAGGTTGATTTCAATTGTAAGTTGATTCAAAATGATACTTCAGGAAAGGTGATCTTGAGTAAGGTAAGTCAGACATGCACAGCCAGGAATGAGAAATAATATTTTAATGATCAGAAAACTAGTAACTCTGAATTACCAGGGAATGGAACTTTAATGGAACATGTGCCAGATTATCTCCCTATAGTGTGAATCTTTCTGATGATTTAATCAAGGAACTGTTATTAAGATCATTATGAGAAAACTATAAATATATAGTAATCAAAGTTCATGATGAAATTTCCCTTGAGGCATACTAACATGATTTGAATAATGCAACCAAAGAGACATCCTTGAACAAGATAAAAGGGAGAAATGTCGTCTGCCATTAGTGTAAGAGAAGGGACATGTTAAAGAAGAATGACATGTTGAGAGCTAAGATCAACACCAGTGAGAAAAATAACAAATATCCTAAAAGAAAGCCTGTATAAAGAAATATATTTACATTTACAAACCTTCTTATTTGAAATTGACATAATTCTGAATTTGAAAAGGGAAAAAAAACACAGATATTTGCTGGATAATGTACATTAAGTCAATATATCTGCAACAAAAATGTTTATAAGTCCTGATAAGTCTTACCAAGAAAAAAAATCATTTAGCAAAACAACTGATGAGAAATATATGTAAAAAATTTGTATTAATCTGACAAGTGTTATAAACCTTAATAAGAATTTAATATTAAAAACAGATTATGTAGCTGAAATATATGCAAATTATATAAGTATATGGCATTTTATGCAGTGTTTGTGTAAAATTGTTCTTAAAAATAGACTTTGCACTGTTACAAAAGACCACCAAGTAATGTTACTTGGAAAGCACAGTAAAGCAATTTGCTGGAGTTTATGCAACTAAAAGCAAATAGAATACCAAGATAGCAATAGCACTTAGAGTTATATACCACTTCAAAGTGCTTTACAACCATCTCCAAGTGGTGCACAGTCAGCATATTGCCTCCAACAATCTGGGTCCACATTTTAGTGACCTTGGAAGGATGGAAGTCTCAGTCAACCTTGAGCTGCTCAGAATCGAACTCCTAAAGTGACCAGTGACTGCAGTACTGCATTCTAACCACTGTACCACAATGGCTCTAAATGCATGCACAATCTGCAAAATGGCATAAAAGATTTGTTCCACAGAGATAAGTCAGTTATTTTTTTAAAAAAGGGATGAAAGCTTAGCAATTTGGATTAAATGTTTGTTCTTGCAAAACCCAAAGGAAATCAAACTCTGATTATTATTTAAAAGGAGAAAAGAATAGTTTTCTGGGCTTGAATTCAAACAAGCTATCCAGCTATTGAAACTTACTTTTTCATGGTCCCAGCCAATCAATACCAAATGAAACCCACCCACCCCACTTTGTAAAGTTGAAATAATGTCATTCAAAGCATACTTGTACTTATCTTTTAACTATAAAATTAAAGTATTTGAGCAAATCAAACTGAACAATACTTATGTTAGAAAGTTCAATAGAAAAATTAAGTTTTAGGTCTGAGGTTATTATAACTGGGAATTTGAAAAATACAAGCATCAAACTTTTACAAAGTCATATACCTAAAGAAAAAAAATAAGACTAGAATTCTTGGGGAAACTCTAGTCTAAAGAATACATTTAATCATATGAAGACATGCCAACCACCCATGCAGTGAGATAGAGAGAGAGATAGATAGATAGATAGATAGATAGATAGATAGATAGATAGATAGATAGATAGATAGATAGATACTGTAGATAGATGATAGATAGGCAGGGAGACAGGCAGGGAGACACCTACCAATTTAAGCACTGAGACTCAGTGCACGAAATAAAGCTCAGTAATATGACCATTTATTTATTTATTTATTAGATTTTTATCCTGCCTTTATTACTTTAAAAGTAACTTAAGGCTTTTAATGAACATACCTAATACAGTAGTCTTTCCTTTTCCTTGTTTCCCCACTAAACTAACCTTTGAAAAGCTAGTGATGTTCCACCTGAAAACCATCACAGATCTGCTGTTAGACTGAAATTTGCATACTGAGCAAATAGATTAACAGATGATGCTGTTAATATGACTCTGCACTACATTCTACAACATCTTGAATCTCCAAACACCTACGCAAGGGTCTTCTTTGTAGATTTTAGTTCAGTGTTCAATAACATCATACCAGACATTCTTCTAAACTAAATCAGCTAGTAGTACCTGTAAGTGGATCATAAGCTTCCTAACTGAAAGGAAGCAGCAGGTGAAGCTAAGCAGAATCACATCAGATACCTGTACAATTAGCACACACCCCCCCAAGGATGTGTGATTTCTCCACTTCTATCTATATACTAATGACTGCATTTCAAACAATCCATTTGTTAAATTACTGAAGTTCGCAGATGACACAATGATGAATGCAGAATGCATTGCAGAATGATGAATCCACATACAGTCGGGAGGTTGAACAACTAGCCTCATGGTGTGAGGAACTGGAACTGAACACACTCAAAACTGTAGGAATGGTGGTAGACTTTAGGAGAAGCCCTACCATACTACCACCTCTTACAATACTAGACAACATAGTATCAATAGTAGAGACCTTCAAATATCTAGGTTCTATCATATCTCAAGAGCTAAAATAGACACCTAACATAAAAAAGTCATCAAAAAAGCACAACAAAAATGTTATTTCTCTGCCAACTCAGGAAGCTCAAACTGTCCAAGGAGCTGCTGATACAATTCTACAGAGGAATTATTGAGTCTATCATCTGCACCTCTATAACTGTCTGATTTGGTTCTGCAACCCAACAAGACAGACACAGACTTCAGAGCAGTGGTGGATTGCTCCCAGTTCAGGCCGGTTTGCGCGATCCGGTAGCGGTGATGCTGTGACATCACCGAACTGGTTCTCCACGACCGGGAGCTGGGTCCACCCGCGTGTCCGTACTTACCGTTCTTGGGGCTCCGTGCGCTCCGTGCATGCGCAGAACACTTTTTTTGAGGATTTCCCCCCCCAAAAAAGCTACTGCACATGCGCGGAGTGCCCATTCGGCACATGTGTGCATGAAGTGCGCATGCCGAACGCACACTCCGATGCACGCGCAAAGTGCGTGCATCATCAGAACCAGTAGTAAAGGTAAGTAGAACCCACCCCTGCTTCAGAGGATAATTAGAACTGCAGAAAAAAACAATTACTACCAACTTGCCTTCCATTGAGGACCTGTATACTGCAGTCAGAAAGAGGGCTGTGAAAATATTTACAGATCCCTCGCATCCTGGATATAAACTGTTTCTTTTTTTTTTTTTTTTTTTTAAAAAGCTTTTATTAAGTTGTTTAAAAGATATAACATATACATACAAACATACATTACATAAAAAAAACAATACAAAAAATTCAAATATCCTACTACATACAAATTCTACTAAATATATCTGTCTAGTAAAACAAAATATAATATCATAATCCTTATCTGAAATGTTCTTGACATTTCATCTACAGCATATTCACTTTTTACATCATCTC
>JANHFM010002748.1:53330-65698 GCA_032468115.1 Grayia smithii | reverse complement strand
CGGATCGCCGAACCAGCCCCAGTTTCCGCTACCGGATCGCGCGATCCGGCGCGATCCGGTAGCATTTCACCCCTGATATAGGCTCAATATAAGGGGCCGCGGGCTGGCGCGACACAATTGAAATGAACTGAAGAGGAGGAGGCGGCAGGAGGAGGTGAAGGCATCATGGCAGCGGCAGTGGTGGGGCTGAGAGTCGTCAGCCTCAAGCAAACGGCAGAAGCGGGAGGGGAGGGAGGCGAGGCAGTGTGGGAGACAAGGTGGAACTGACACCAGCAGCAGCAGCGGTGGGAAACACCACCAGTGGCCAGGAACAGCCTTACAATACGCTGCGGCAGCAGTGGCAGCAGCAGCTGGGACTCCGTGGGAAACGGCCAAGTCCGCCGCCCCTTTGCCTGCCTCGCCTCCCTCCCCGCCGTGGAGACAGATCGGGGGCAGCAGCGCCGAGAAAAGGGAGCCGCGACCAACATCTGCCTGTGGTGCAAGGGAGAGGAGGGGGAACTATGAAGACTGTGCTGCTTTGGTGAAAGGCATCCATTGGGGTCATCACAACATGAGGAACTGTATTAAAGGGTCATGGCATTAGGAAGGTTGAGAACCACTGGTTTAAGGAATATCAGTGTTCTGTTTATAAGGGCTTCAGCTGTGGGTGTGTCAAGTGAGGGACTTGCGATGGGGCTTGGTGTGAGTCTTCAGAGTCTTGTGATGGGTCTTGTGATAGGGAGGTTACATCAGGTGAGGGTCATTGGGAGGTGAATTGGGGGGGAATTGTGTGGGTTGGTTGACTCTCTGGTTGGTTGTGCGGTTGATCAGGATTCTGAGGGGTTCGTAGGCTGGTTGTCGGTCAATGTGTCTGTTGATGGAATTGCTTGTGGAGTGCCAACCTTCAATTAATTCACGAGTATGGCGGGTGGTAGCCTGAACAATTATTTTTGTGTTGCTCCAATCAAGCTGGTGCCGTTTGGTGCCGGTTTGAGTAGAGATTAAACATTTGGGATTGTGGCGTTTGACTGCCAGCCTGTGTTTGTGGATCCTGTTTTTTGTTTTTCTTTTTTTTTAATTGAAAAGTTTTATAAAACAATTTCCTTAAACATTAAACCCCTCCTCCCCCCTCTTATCTATAAGTATACAATCTTATCTATAAGTATACTTTTTTAACACTTTAACACTTTAACTCCCTTTTTATATAGCTGCGTAACCAGATCATAATACATCTTTTAGTCCCATCTTTGTTTTAAATGTGGTCGATCTATCTTCTCCAATCCAAAATATATATTTCTTTGATTGTTCTCTCTAATATTCTTAAATTGTCCATTCTTCTATAGTCAGTAGATCTTCCTTCTTTCAATATTACACCACCAAAAATTAATACAATTATTAAAATTAAGATCAACTTAGTTTCTGTAACTATCCAATCTATAATAATACATACATACTAGCTTTTTTATCTAAATACCATCTATAAAACATTTTGTAGAAATTCTCTCCCAAATTTTATAGTTATATATTTCTTCTAACAGTCTTATACTATCATATACTAATTATCTAATAAACCCTTACACATCTTCACAATTTCTAGCATTCATTCTAATATCAATTCTACTATTCATATGCTAATTAAAAACAATACAATTTATAATAATTCATACAGACTAGCTTTTTAGAGTCTAAATACCATCTATAAAATTTCATAAAAAATTCTGTAAATAATATTCTATAAGCAGTATTCTGTAAATTCAATAAAAATATTCATTTTGGTGTAAATTCTCATATTCATTCAAATACAAATTAAAACATTTTTGGTCTCATATTTATTTTAAATGTGGTCAAACCAATTTCTCCAGTCCAAAATATCTTGCCAGTGGACAGTCCTTCATATATTTAATACCTCCATTACGTTTCAGCTGGTACATTCCATCTAAACTGATATTGTCTTTTTTTTAATTCATCTAGCAAAAAGGCAAACTCTTTTCTCTTTAAAGTTTTTAAGGAAGCTTCTTGGCCATCCATTTGAAAATCGTCTGTGTAAAAGAGTTGCAAAGCTGCATTTTGAATGTCAATTTCCATTGTAAGCTCATCTTGTCTTTTTAGTTCATCTAGCAAAAAGACAAACTCTTTTCTCTTTAAAATTTTCAAAGTTTCGTCCCAGTCATCCACTTGCAATTCCTCGATACAAAAGAGTTGCATAGTTGCATTTCGGATTTCACTTTCCAATATAAACTCATCTTGTCTCCATTTCAAATGCAAAAGCTTCCACGAAAACCTCTCCGAAATGTTTTTGTTTATTCTCCTTTAATTCTTCTGCTCTCACAGCCATTTCATCTCCCCCAACTATATTGCTTTGAACAACAGACTCCAAATGCACCTCCAGCCCTTCATCATGCTTTATCGGCTCCTGAAATACCACAATACCTTCTCTTCTCTGCTTCCTTGTTTGCTCTATAATATCATCCATAATTCGATCCATTTCTTTAGCATGAGATATAAAGGCATCCTGTATAATTTGCTGTAGATCTTTTAGAGTGAATGTGGATTGAAACACCATTTTCAGCTCGATAATTATAGAGCCTCTCACTGTTACTTTCCACTTTCACTTATAAGCTTCCTTTATTCAGACACCATTTTTTCTCCACTTTTAAAATGATTTTGAAAAAAAGGGAATTAAAATTCCAAAATTATACTTGCTATTAGATGTTCCCGTCTTCGCTCCACCTGCTATTTTAATTCTTAGATGTTGATTATTGTGGCAGGGATGGTTGCAGCGTCTTTGTTCTGCTAATTGCAGAAGAGTCTCCTAATCCGGAGTGTTTTCCGGGCTTCCAGGGAGCCCTCACCCTTCAAGCCCCAGATTTGTATTTCTGGGGCTTTTGGGGGCTCTACCTACACCCAAAATACTCACCTCCCCCTCTTCACCCGAGGGGGAAGTTTACAAATTGCAAAACAGCTGATTTGCGCTGTTTTTGCGATTTGAACAAATTAAGCAGTTGGTGGCCATAAAAAGCCGCCGCCACCAAGTCTCTAAATTTTAATATTATTTTAACTGTTTATTCTTGGATTGTTTTTTAATGTTTTGTAAGCCGCCCCGAGTCCTTGGGGAGAAGGGCGGCATATAAATATAAATAAATAAATAACCAAAATCTTGCAGTCAAATAAAATCAATTTAGCTCCTTTTAATGTGTTGAAGAAGCAAAACCATGTGCAAGACACTTTTATCATAAATGATAGATAAAAGAAGTAGCAACATAACTTATATTATCACAGTAAGTGCCGGCTAAACTACTCAACTGCCAACATAATTAAACTATAAATCACATCAAATTACAGTGCTGTAAATTTGTAATTTAATGACTGCATTCATTAAGACACTCATATCAAAAAATGTAGTCAGGATTTATCAATTTTCATTATTTTTGTTGGAATGGTGCCACTCCAAGCTTGTTTCATATTAAAAGAAGCTATTAATTTTTTTTTTATTATTGTAGCCATTGAAGTGGGAAGTCTTAGATTCTTTCTTAATATGAAATACAGAATTCACTCTTATTTATTGGGCAGGAAGGGGAGGAATAAAATAGGAACTCAGATTTTCTTATGACCAACTTGCACATACATATTTGTTATATGTATATGTGTATGTTTTTAGCAAAAACTGATACTGCAATTTTCCTAATATTGCTGTAAGATTGATCTACAGATTTTGAATTCAGACATCTATTTGCTTTTCCATGATATAAAAGCTAGTGTGATTTATTTTGTTTGAAATAACATCACAGTAGAACACAGTATTTTTTTTCCCTATGTACCTAAGTACAAATGTTCATAATTTGGTATGGGGTAAATGGTTTAGTAACTAGAATTCCTATGATAAATCTAAGATATAAACATAATGGAGGAAAATAAAAATTGCACAGAACTATATGGACATTTTACATCTGGGCAATAGAATCTCTCTTATAAAGAACCTTTCAAAAACTGAGCCATTTTTTTTATATTATAATCTGAAAAATTAGTAATGGTATGAATTAAAACAATAGTACTAGAAGTTGTTTCTAACATTTCAAACCTACAGCAATTTATCTAGTTCTGACATCTAATGAGACACTTAAAGAACATCTTCATTATGTGCTTAGCAATCAAAAATCCTTGCTGAACATTCTAATTGTTCAGCAGGTTGGTTTTCCCAAATCCCCATCACTGTATACCCCACTCATTGCCGCTAGTGTTATATCGATAATCTGTTTTCTTTTATCTTATCATTGGTTTGTAGCTAAAGAATTCTACAGAATCCAATTTGAGTTGGTCAATGGGAACAGAGGTGTTGGTGACACCTCTGGTCCCAGTGACCGACTCAGATTGGATCCTACAAAATTATCCTGGGACATGTATATTTGCCTTCATTTGCAAAAGAATTCTGCTAGCTGAACTATTGTCTTGATTACATCTAATGCAGCAGGAGGCAGTATATACTATTTTGATACCATTTTGTTTTCATTTCATTATCAACCAATTACATCTTTGCTAATCATATGTTTCATCAGCATGACAGGGGAATTTAGAAAAATTACTGCTATCCACCGAAAAGCACTATTCACATCTGCAAGAGGTCTAAATCTTACTGTTTGATCATTTCTGCAATTGATAAACATCAGATTGCTGCAATTGTTCTTATTCTCAGAAGGAAATCTAGTTTTAGGCTTAAGACTAGTAAAGTCTTAAGACTGCTTCAGCAAAAACATTGCATTGTTTTGTGCACTGCTTTATTGGGATGGCTGTTTGGCATTCCATTCTGTACTGTAGGGCATGCAAAATGTAGCAAATTCTGGGGGATCAAATGCCTTTGTTTTGGGACAAGTATTCTGTGGGCAGACAATGAAGTATTGACTTACAGGTTTAGTGCTATTTATAGTGCTTAGAAAAAACTCCTGGAAGTATTATGACTGAACTTGGGATCTTCTCTATGCAAATAACTTGCACTTGAACTACCTTCTCTTCCTGTTATTTCATGTGTGCTAATAAAAGGATAGTTAGAATGTTTCAATTTATTTAGATTTATATTCTGCCTTCCTTTCAAGGGCTCTAAGCAGACTGGACAGCATTCTCTTCTCTAATGTTTGTCACAACAATCCTGATTAACAGTGACTAAACCTCCCTGGTCCCAATCAACACCTTCACCACCATACTGCATAATCTGAACCCATACTGCATAATCTGAATTTACAAGCATGTTTAAAATTCAGATGCTTCATGAAAAGTGTATCACCATACTAAACGTGTGTGGGGTCTTTAGAAAATCTTTATTTTTAACTCTGGAATAAGCAATTAACAAATAGACTGCCTTCTAGATTTACATGGTAATGAGTCAATTACAGACTTAGGACATAATAAAAATAATTGACAATTAAACATCAAGAAACTTTTATTTTCTCTTTAGATGAGAACATCCAGTTGAAAATAATGAAAAATATACCTAACTTAATTTATATCATGTCATATGCAAAGTTAAAATTTCAGTGGCATTCTTGTTTTGTATAAAGGTTTGTATACATGTAGCATACATTATTTGCAGTATTCAAAGACATATTAGCAAAATGAATAAGAGAAACCTCATGGTCTAAAATATTGTGTTTATTATTTTATAACCACTTTTAACATATAAAATTCCTTGAATGAAATTTGTGACATTTTGTCTGCAATCCAGTATAGAAAACTGCATAGTATAGAAGATTCTTGCAATACAATTTTAAAATACCTTTTAACAGTGTCTAAAATAAGTTATACTAAATGACTTATTTAATATCAAATTTGACTGTTTTCTCCCACTGCCAACACACCCTTCAACTCTCTAGAATAGGGCTGTCAAATTTGCAGCCCAAGGGCCGGATCCGTCACACCCATGCCTGGTTTAGCAAAGGGGAAAAAGTCACGATATGTCACATGATGCTGCCGTGACAACATGAGTTTGGCACCTCTGCTCTAGAACAAATTTATAAAGCATATAGATATAAGATGGAGAACAAAAAAAATTCCCATGGTACCAGTAGAAAGTTCATTGGCATAATATACAGTATGTCACCTTAAAAATCACAATCATAATTACATACCAAATATAAGCAATCATGTTTCACAATGAGATAAATAGGTGTGCTTATGTAACTTTGTCCGAGAGAAATAGGCATTAAAAGATATGAAAGATATCACAGCCATTACAGCTTATTTTTAAATTCCTGAGCATATGTAAATAACTGCAATGGTTAAAGTAAGTTATATATTGGAGCTGTTGTACACTCTTATGACAAGCAAAGTTTGTTGATATAATAAGAATGCCAGAAGTTCATCAGAAAATAGGACATCACCTATATAAATAAATTCAGCTTCAGTCATTTAAAGGAATACATTGCTTGAAAAACTGTTTGCAATTTTGCCATTTTAGCTAAACCTGAGTAATTAGTGTATTACTAATAAATACACTAATATACAATAAACAAGGCATTTTTAAACAACAAATGTGTATTTTTACCTGAAGTTGTTTCCATATAAAAAGGCAGTAAGAAATATAAAAACTACATTCCTTTCAGGAGTATATCTTTTCTACCAACACTTCGACAAACAGAATGCCTGATCCTCTATTCAACAAAAGTACATAAATTGTCCCTGATATTATATTGGCAGTGATAGCAAAGTATTTTATTATCAGCACTTTTTGTAACTTAGAGATAGAGCACCAAGATTGGGATGAGTTATACATCCAGGTGTAATTCAATTCCTTTGTTAAAAAGTCACTGCCTTTTTTTTATATCTGAAAGACGTTAGAGAGGCACTGTCTTTTTTAAGACATTCAACATCGCCTCTCCCCCATCATCCCGTTCTTTTCCAAATATTTTCCCAGAATAAAATGGCTGAGCGCAAGGTGAGAATTTAGGAATATTGCATAGTGCCCCAAGTTGCCCTGTGTGAATCTGTCCATCAATTATTTCTTCTTCTCCCTTTCCCTTCTCTTCATCTCCCTCCATGAAATGAGAAACAAACCAGACAGGCATTAATGAACAGTATGAGGACACATACATCCAGCAAACATCATTCACATGCAGTGAAAGGGGACTGAAGGTAAAGTTTGCAATTAATTAGAAACTCTACACATGCTGAAATCCTTCTGGACCCTACATAAGAGGGTGGGTTTAATTGTGTTACTTTCTGGTGGCATAAAATCATATTTTAGAATACAAAAGGAAATCTGTTTAGGCAATTATCTTCCATATGTCCCCATGTTCCCACCAGAGAATCTCAACCCTATGTTCTACTGGAACAAATGTAATTGGTCTTAGGACACAGCTTGATGATATATCAACACCTACGGTATAAACTAGGGATAAAATATATAATGCACATTTTATTTATGATATAAAACAAACAAAAAACCTGCAGTTTATCATCTGCCACAGTGCAAAAATACCTTTAAAACACACTTTTAAAAAAACTTGAACACTATGTACAAAATACATATTTATACACACACACACATACATATGCATGAACCCACACACATAAATATACAAGTGCATGAATATATGTTTATGCTAGATGGAATGTTTCAATACAATGTTTCTTATATCATTGTAAGCAAACTGAAAGTTATTTGCTCACTTGGGAGTTGGCTGCTCAAATCGGCCATAAGAAGTTCCTTCTTAAAAAAGAAATCTTTTCCTTAAATTGTGAACATGCTGGAAAAATGTATTTTCATAATTTAAGTTTGAAAAAAAAAAGAGCTTATTTGTTTTTTTGCACAACATAAACTTACAATACAAGTATATGGCTATTTTTTTAATGGAAATTTGCTTCACATAAGCTATGTATGTGATTATATTAATTAAAGAATTAATCAATTAAAAATAATACTTCCGTCACCCCAGCATAAAAATTCATCCATTTTTACAAAAACAAAAACAAAACCCTCCACATTTGATTTTTTAAAAAGCATAAAGATCCTTTGGAATTCAGCTGTTTTGGTTCTGAATGAAAATGCATCAGCTGAAGCTGAAGAGGTGAGAATGTATTTTGCAGCTTCTCATATAAATACTCTTAGCACTATTTCCTCCCTGCATATTTTTAAAAAATATTAAATATAATATGAAACTTTTAACCGTAAATTCCATATTTAAGAAGTATCTGTAAAACAATGCTGATTTACAATATTTCTTTCTGATTAGACTAGTAGGAACAATATGCTGGAAATTTCTTGGTGAGCTGAGTGAGATTTTTTGATCCATTCAAGCAGGCAAAGTATTCAGCTCTATTATTTTCTTTTTGAATCTGACTGGTTGTCTACTTAAAATGCAACACTATCACTGTGCATTCGCTGCCTAGAACTTTCCTTGCTTAAGTCTTTCTATATGATAACATAGTTTTAATGCTGGGCCCAGTTTCAGACCCATATACTTCATTATCATATCACTCCTCAGTAACAGAAGAGCCTTTCCATCAATTTCCTGTGAGGAAACAAGATGATAATAATTAATGACAAGTTTCAGAACAAGAATATTACTCCAGACTTATACAACATAATTCTCTCCCACATTATCACCTTCCCAAGGAAAACGGAAATTCAAATATCTTGGAAATTTTCACTGACAAATCTTCAGAATTACAAATAATAATTATGTATATAACAATTTATAATTTATTTACAGAATTAGTTATACATATAGAGAGCTGAAGTATTATGATTCGAACTAGGCAAAGCTGGTATGGTTACACCCTCCATTTCCTTAACGCAGAATATGGAACTTTAGGACCTTGTCCAGATCTTGTAACCTAAGGAAAAAGTTTACCCAAGCCTTTGAGGAAAGAGAGTGAGACCCCTCATGTCATTCCATCTGGTTTCTCAACTTGCCATCTTTTATCTTTAAACTGTTTAATTATAATTTCTTTGTTGTTGAGTTGCCCAGGTTCATTGGGAATCAGTGACATATAAGTTAAATAAATAAATGCTGCAACACCTTTAATTAGGAACAGCAAAGGTTACATACCAGATGAAAAACATTTTTTTTTTGTTTTTGAATCTGCAGAAGTCTGAATCTGTGCTCTTTCAGTTCTCATTTTTGTTTAAACAATTTATTTTACTAGCTGTCAGAACAGCACTGAATCCATTTCCATGCTGGTGATGGATAAACATTTAACACTTTTTTTGAGGTCAAGATATTAGTGGCCTGAAACATCTCCAGACCCTCAGGTCTTAACCACATCCATCATATCCCTGTTTGACCTTTCTAATGTGAAGAACACCTGATTTCTGATTCTGATGGGAGAAACAGCATCTGGAATTTGACAAACTGTTTTTTTTTCAATCCTTTCTCTGATCAAGAGAAGTTCTAATAAATTATTTGCCCCCATAACATTATCCCAATGACATTACTCACATATGATATCAGTTTAGAAAACAGAAACTAACAAATAGATAAACTAACTGGAATCCATTTTAATCCTACCAAATTCTTCAACAGAGCAGGAAGAACATTTCACACATATCAAGTATGTTTTCCTGTTCTAAGATTTTTCTCTGTATATTTTTGTGCAATCAATAATAGTTTCCCTCAAACATGGCAAGAATTCATGGGACATCAGGACTAAGTTTATGTTTAAGGATAATTCTGTATCAAGTAGAACTTACATTGACACAAAACTCTTTTCTAGTGCAAACTAGAGTGGTGGTTTTCTGCTTTCAATACTCTTTTGGAGGAAAAAAAGCCTATTAGATTTCAGGAATATACTGGATTTTTTAAATTTCAAGTGATTCTAGGCACTATTAAAAATAAGTTGTACTTTACTTACATGTTTCTTGAAGAGTTCGGCATGGGGTGCTAATGCTTGAGGATCTGCTTCTTTTACAAATTGCATTACTTCATCAATTGACCATGTTGAAGGGTCTTTGCTGAAGAGATGCGAAGATTCCTGTTTTAGTGCACCGAGTTCAGGTCCTGTTTTAGAACTTGCAACTTAAACACACAAAAGGATGAAACTGAAAAAGCTGGAGAAATAACCAAGGCATTTTGAGGATACATGCACACATTCAAATAGCTTTTATAATTATTGGTGAATAGAAAACAACCCCCTCCCATTATTTTCCCATTTTATGAGCGTAATCTGAAAATATCTTGCTACTCTTAATGCAGTGATAATTTATACATCACACACACACACACAAATATGGGAAAGCATCTTTCCCAATTCTGATGGCTTCCAAATGTTGGCTCCCCAAATTCCTATTTATGACCACTTCCAAGAATATCAGTTGAACATTTTGTAAATTATTTTAGCACATCTGAAGAATATTTAGTTAGAAAGGCCATGATGATAGCTTGTTTCTGTTAGTAATTAAAAATAAAATTAAATCATAACATAAAGTTAAAAAAAATCATAAAATTAATCATAACATTTAACAATGTTTATTTTTAAAACTCTTCTGTACTGATTTTCTTTCAAGGAACAACATGTATAATAGCATTTATAAAACAAAGCAAAATTGTTCATTTTGGCAAAAATAATAGATTATGGTTCGATTTATGTTGTGATTCAATTAAGACATAGGGATTACCTCAAAGAGAAATCCAGAAGCAGAAAACAGACACATATAATATCTATGTGATTTCTCTTCTTCTCCTTCCTTCCTTCCTTCCATAAATGCTAAATTAATTATCCACAGCCTTTGCCAAGTAAGAATGTCAGTAGAGCAAAGTGAAGATTCTGGTTTGAGTATGTCTGCTAAATTTGCTGACTCCTTTTATAAACTTAGAATAATAAAGTGCTTTTAGAGCCAGTTTTATGAATATACATATTCATGTGCACACAAACAAAGCGTGAACTTTTAGAAAAGCTTGAGAATTCCTTCAAACCTCTGTTGCAATCTCTTTCTGGCAACTTCACAATAACTTTTGTTTCCAGTAGCACTTGATAATTTTTGTAGATTTAGTACTGTGTTTGAGGTAGCAGATACTGAAAGAAGAGAATGCCTAAAATAGGCTGTGTTCCCTGAGGTACGATATTCAGTGGAATTCTGATTGTTAGAACTTGACAGCGTGACTGAATTAAGTGCAGAATCCATTGAATTCTCAGCAAAGCTGTAATCTTTGGATGTTTCTTCATTTGGCAGGGTTTCTGCTATACAGAATTTAACACAACCAGATTATTAGTAAAGTGATGTCTACTATAAAGATTTTATTGAAAAGTTTGCTTTAATATAAACATTCCCTGCTTAAGAAAACTTTACCAAGATGAATAGGTTAGCAATTCTGCAAGGAATATAATATTACTAACTATCCAATTTTACTGGCCACTCTGTCATTTGAATCAGAAAGATTAATTTTGGAAGAAAAAGGAAAAAAATAAAAATACTGAAAGAGAAAAGCAAAAGAAACTGATCCAACTTATCAAATTTCTTGACATTGATAGTGAGCTGTCTAAAAAGTGAAGAAATAAGTATGGATTGTCACACTGAAGCCAAAGTTTAGAAAAGGCATTTTTGCATGCTGTGTGCAACAAAGAAGAATCCTATGTGTCAACTGTCCCACTGGTTTAGACAGCAAAAGAAATTTCCGGAACATTTTTTACCAAGAGCATAACTTCACTGAAGTTATTCCGTATGGGTACAGAAGTAGAAAAGCCAGTTCTAATGATGTCACGCCAAACAGAATAGGAAAACTTTCCCTTTTCCCCCTGGATCTCCCATTGTCCATTGCCATCAATCGTTTGTATTCACTTTATTTTGGGAATGGTCTGTCTTCCTTAAGTGTTCCCAGCCAGTCACTTTGGGCTATTGGGTCTATCTCAGGCTTCCAGTCAGCACATTTGCATTCCAAATCCCCCCCCCGCCCCCAAGCATGCCTTACATTCCAATGCTCCCATTACTGTTGTCTGGTTGTGAGTGGGACTGTGTAACGAGTCAACCATGACACGCCGACCCCCCCAAAAGATGATTAATCCTACAAAACAAACACATATTATTAAACCATGATCTCTTTGCAACTAATTAACTACTTATCGGGGTCAGTCCGGGTACCTAACATGGAACCTCTGCATGAGGGCATGGACATTTGTTGCAATCACCTGTTCTGCCTCTGCCAAGGGAAACCCCTTCCATCAGACTAAATATTGCAACTTCCCCAAGTATCCCCTTGACCTCAAAATGTCTTTCTCCTTCTATCTATGGTGGAGGAGGCTCAATGGTAAGCTATGGAAGGGCTTTAACAAACTACAGTGAAATACTAGGTGAATGTGCCTGAGGTTTTTTGGCAATTTACTGTATTTTTCAGAGTATAACACACACCTTTTTACCCCCAAAAAGAGGGTGAAAATCAGGGTACGTCTTATACTTCGAATGTAGC
>JANHFM010002747.1:129879-141079 GCA_032468115.1 Grayia smithii | reverse complement strand
GTATTTATAACATTGTTTTATTAAATGTTTTGTTTGTTTTATATTGTGAGCCGCCCAGAGTCCTCTGGGAGATGGGCAGCATATAAATATGATAAAATAAATAAATAAATAAATAAATGAAAGAGAAGACTTCAGTATTTTTGAAACTTTTGCCAGGAACTGAAAGGAATGAAAAGTTGATTAGAATTATGTGGGATTATGGAAACAATGTAGATGAATATCAGTGTTTGAATAAGAGTTGCATCTATTTTTTAATTTATATCTGTACTAAAAAACTCAGAAGTCATTCTTTTTTTTCTTCTTTCTTTCTTGCACTTTTGCTTTTTTACTTTCCTGAGCTTTTTCTTTTTTCAATTTTTGTTTGTTTAGCTTTTAACTTTGTATTTTTTAATCAAATATATAAGCTATAGATAGGAAAACATTTAAAACAAACGTGTTCATTTGGTAGCAAAATATATACAAAAGTTTTTCTTGTTCTTTATTGTTGTAATTCATTATGTACACAACATATTTTTATTTAATTTTCATGTTAATTAAATATGTACAGATGAGATGTAAACGATTTAGAATTAATAGTTTTTATATATTTTAGGAGATATGAATTTCTCAGAACTTTGCAAATTTACATGAGATCACAACTTGCTTTTATGATATAATGTTGACTGCTGAAGTTATTACAATAATTTCAAAGTGAAGCATGCATCTAATGTATCATACCAGATAACTGATAACACAGGTACCCTTTAAAGCCTTCTAGGCTCCTTTCAGACAAATACAAATCCTAATGGAAGAATTATTTTGGGTAGAATATTCATTTGACTTTAGTTGTCTACTATCCAAATAGGTAGAAAAAAATGCACAAAATTTGAACAATTTTGAAAGCTTAAAGAATTCAGTATTCAAAATATTTTGCACATTGTATGAGTGGGCTTGTACAACATAAGGGATACAGTCATTGTCACCTTTCCTCTGACTATTGCAAAAATCCATGAGGCTGGCAGGGCCATATGGTTATGTAAGTTGAAGTAGTTGCAGTTGTTTATGTATAAAATGAGTGAAATGCTCTGATTTACAGCAAAAGCTGAATGTGGGTAAGGAATGTTGAGTCTTGTTTAATTTTTTACCTCCGCTCAATATCTGCATTTCTTCAGCTTAGCTCAAACAAAAAAAATGTTTCTTTTAAAATACAGGTTTAAACAAAACTATTTAGATTATAAGCCTTTTAGGACAATCCAGAGCCTGGGAAAAAAAGTAAAACAGGGAATCTTGTACTTGTGTTTTTTAGAAAACCAGAAAAAGGAATCCAGTACCTGATCGACAGAGGTTTTGTGCCAGATACGCCTGTTGGAGTTGCCCATTTCCTTTTACAGAGAAAAGGTCTCAGCAGACAAATGATTGGAGAGTTCCTGGGAAATCGACAAAAGCAATTTAACAGGGATGTTTTAGAGTAAGTAACTCATATGAAACTCTTGTTACACATTTAAGTATGTGCTATATTAAAAACAAACAAACAGCTGATGCTCTTGAGTGTCTTGAGTTTATGCCAAAAGTAATTGTTCTTCTTTTATTTTTAAATATCCCAGAATCACTTAATCAGTGAGATTGGCAGTTTATAAATGTATATAAATTATATTAATAAAATGAATAAAACAAAATCAAAGTGAAGAAATTTTCCATTTACTATTGCATCCATACATGCCTCTCAGCAGGACTAATGTAGATACAGGTATAGAAAGGGTTTTGTTCTCTGCTGTTTTGCACTTTATGATTATTTCTTACAAATTTTATTAGTTTATTGAAATAAAAAAATCAAAGAAAAATGAAAGTAATGGGAAAGTAGGGGAGGAAAAAGAGAAGAGGAAGACTTTTAGGATAAAAGGGAAAAGAAAAAGAAAAGCATTGACTTCCAACTCCTTTTAGCACTGTAGAATAAGGTAATAACTTTTTATTTTCATATAGTAATATATACTAGCCATTTCTATAGCAACAAACAGATGTAATCAGCAACACCTGAATCAGTTTCATTTTTTTCTGCCTCAAGCACAAAATACAGAAATGGTTTCCAATTAAAAACAAAATTAGTTATATTATTTTCTTTAATTAAAGCATCTCTGCTAACCCCATCAGCCTTTGCAGCCAAATTTATGATTGTTTAAAATAGATAGTTGCAGTTGCAAATGGTGTGTTTGTTTGTTTTTTTAGCAAAATATGCTTTAAAAAAAAAGTGACAGGTTTTGATTATATAAATCAACAGTGCTTTATATAATTATTGGAGCTAACCAATCATATTTGCTGCCAGTCTCAAAATGCTAACAACACCATGAACCAGACAGTGTTCCCTCCTGTTGATCAGTGGGAAAGGGCAAAGAATATTTAGTCAGTACCCTTTTCCAAGGGGCTCTTGTTCTGTAACAACCTTAATGTGTGCGCACATACATAATTCTACTATACATCCCCTCCACCTTTTCAATAAATATATTCATTAAATATATTCATTTATCCAGGTTGTTAAAAAAAACTGTGAGTGGTGTCTTTAAGAAAAGATTAATTGGCTGCAAAGCAATTCTTCTGGCACTAAGGAGTGCCTCAGAAGCAGCAAAAAATAAATTATATCATGCCAGCCCTTTTGGAACCAGATGTTTTTCCAGGAGCTGCAATCTGTTAATGGAAATAGAATAGGAGAAGCTGCATTCTAAACAATGACTGTAGATAAGCACCAGATTTTAAAACACTTAAAACCTATTGTTGGGATTAGATAATACTGGTTCCTTAAGTCTAGAAAATGATATAAAGTAAAAATTCCCATCAGTGGAAAAACAGAACTCCTACAAGTTTTGTGGAATTACGGTGATTCAAACAAAAGAACCAGCTTTGCCTTAGTTTCAAATACATAAACACAGAGCCAGAAATAGATTAATTTCACATGAACAGACAAGTCCAGTAGGACTGCAAGAATATGCTGAATACTTAATGAAGCATCACTGTGGAAAATAAAAAAGTTCATTTGATGTTGAAGGGATATGAGTAGGCAATATGTCCTCTCTTATGGTTTTGTGTGCAGCTATTGAGCCTCTTCATTGGCATCTGAAATCTTAGAAATATACAGTATAGTAACTTGCCTCCATGAGATGATTTTCTGGGCTATGAAGCTAAGAATAGTCAAATCTAATTGATTCACTGATAAGAGACAACTAATAAACACCATGGCAGGGTAAACTTGAAAATCTAACACCATTCCAGAAACTGACAGTGATGAACTCATTTGCATACTTTTGGCAAGAAAGTTGCATGAAGGTGTCTCTAGTCATCTGAGCTTAATTAAGGAGACTTTAGCTTCTTATGCAGTAATTGGGAAATGTAATTTATTTTATATACAAGTTCCTTGTGAGCTCTTCCTGGACTGATACGGCCTATTTGTTTCATATTCATCTGAATACTAAAGCAAACTGTACTTAAAAATATCTTACCTGATCTTCAATCTTTCCTGAAAAAAATCTACATTTCTGTTCAGTTCATTTCCAAAGCTCTATATTTGTAACAGTGTCCCTGTAGTTTCAAGAAACCTATTTAAAACTATCAGATGAAATATTTTGTATAGGAATTGGACTACATAAAAATACTGATATCTTTTTATACGCTGCATAAAAATTAGAAAAGTTATTTCTTGTGCCACTTTTTATTTGCTCTAGTTATTCAACTTTTTATGGATTAAACATTGATTACTACTTTATTCTTCTTTTAAGCCACGCAGTAGAGATTGAGCTACTTAAAGCAGCAGTTGAAAAGAGCCAAAATATTAAATTAAATATGCCATCAGAATCTGCACTTAAATCAATCAGTATTAATTAGCTTATATTTTAGTTTACTTTGTGCTGTGGACTTTATATAAGGCAAGAAAGCAGAAGTCATTCACATGCTATTGCAGTTCATATTTTCTTCCTTCATATAAATGTCAGAACTTTTTTTAAAAACAAAATTAATTAGATATTAAATACCGCTCAAAATGCTAAGTTTATGAAAGCTATATCCTAGTTTAGTTTTCATTTAACTATCTGTATTTATTTTATGCATTGCTACCATAGCTAATTAGGTTGTAGGGGAAATTTTCCAATGACTAAAGTGCAAAATAGTAAATCAGAAATAGATTAGAAACTAATTTGACACTCAGGCATTCCATTAACTGTTTAATAGCTGACCCAAATCATGCTAAGAATATAATCAAGATAAATGCAATCCAGACAGTGTGTTTAATGACTTTATGAATGGAGAAGCAAGTTTTCACCCTTCATTCAAAAACTGGTTCCCATTTGACTTATCTTGGTTGTGGGTTCATACAAATTATAGCATTTTAGGAAAATCCCATGTCCAAAGAAAGAACCCGGAGAGATCTTAGAAACCAACAATATTTTGAATAAGGGTAACATGCAGACTACAGCCCAAATTCTGATTTAAACTCAAAGCCTGCAGGAACAATGGTATCCTCATGCAGAGAATCAAAAGACTTAATGCATATTCAAAACTGCAGGATTTACAAGAAAAAATTACCTGAGAAGTATTGATCTATTGGTCCTGAATAGACTTGTATTCTAAACTGCATTACATATGTTCCAGTTTTATTGTAAGTGGATCTTTTTATATAAGGATTTCTGTCTGAGACAAAGTCAACGATAGACATTCGTATTTTACATATTCTCTTGGATCAGTTGACTATTTAAATTTTGACCAGATTTGGAATTTGACTCATCCCTTTTAAACTAGAGCTTTGATTACTTATGTAACTATTGTCAACTCTGAAGCAAACCTGGCTGAAGCCATCTTTTGCTGCCTCATAGTTGCCAGGAATCATGAGAATGTGTTACTCGGAACACTGACAACTATGTCTGCTCTGCTGATTCCAATGACTGAGACAGGGCAGTACAGCCCCTACAAGAATCACTGAGAATCGGGTGGCATACAAGTTTTAAACATCGTTATTATTATCGCGTACCTTTTTGTTTAAATTTAGAACAAAAAACTAATAACACATTTTAGATACCAAGTCAATCCAGAGGAATACCAGTGACATCAGCTCATGTCAGAGAAGTCTTTGAATTCGTTGCTGACATTTTGTGTGACAAGCCTGTCATCAACATTATAACTGAATCTCTCACTATTACTTAGTCTTTCTTTGCTAGTCCCATCCAGACATTATAGAAGATTATAGGAGAAAAAGTAGAAAGCATATCTAGCAAGATTTGCTAGTCTACATTTTATTATAATAGAAATATAAATAAATCCTTATGTGTCCAATCACACTTGGCCAATAAATAAGTCCTATTCTATTCTGCTCTGCTCTGCTCTACTGTAGACCTGTTAAATTTACCCAAAAAATTGTTGTAAACTAAAATAAATTAATGTTTTATTGGTTTCAGCTGTGTTGTGGATGAGATGGACTTCTCAGCTATGGAACTGGATGAAGCTCTCAGGAAATTTCAAGCTCATATCCGTGTCCAGGGAGAAGCTCAGAAAGTAGAACGACTCATTGAAGCTTTTAGGTATGACGTAGCAAGCTATAGCAGCTGATTGAAAATATATAAGTCTCAGGAACAGTGTGGTTCACTATAGTTATTTTTTTTAAAATTCCATAAGTGATTGTTCAGATAATCTGTTAAAATTAAAAAAAGTATACATGTCCTAAAGGTGCTTTTTCAAGGGGAAGCTTGACTTTCTGGTTTTTCTTTGAAGACATTTCACTTCATATCCAAGAAGCTTCTTCAGATTAAGAAGCTTCAAAAAGCTGAAGAAGTTTCTTGGATGAGAAGCAAAACATCTTTAAAGAAAACCAGAAAATCCAGTTGCCTCTTGAAAAAGCACATTTTGGGACAACCATAACATGGATGACTGAGAATCTCCATAGACATTATGTATATATTTTGTAATTCCTGGTAGTTTAATTCAGTTATTCTTTTGTCATTTATTTTAAACTGAAGCAACAGAATTTCAGTTTAAACCTTTAAAAAGAAGTTAAATATATAGTCTCGAATTAAAATGCATTGATTTATACAGTTACCGTGATAAGCAAAGACATTGCTCATTAAAACCTATTCAAATGTTCTTTATACTGGTGGAAATGTCGCAAGAAATCTAAAAGTCATCCAGTGTTCCTAAAATAAAGGTATATACCCTAAGGCATTGATTTATAGTTGTTAAATCAATGGCATCATTAAGCAGAGAAAGCAAAATGCTTCTATGACCACTAAAACCAAGTGGCAATTCTGTGGCTATGGTATATAATAGGAATCTGTGTGATTACTACTGCATTATATGAATAGTTAAACTTTTTTGATGATTCACTCTATAAGTTTGCTCTGAAGCAAGGATATTTTACAAGCAACATGGAATACTTTTTATGAATTCTGCTAATCAGTTCACCCAAATCAGTATTATATATCCAGTTGACAAATGTCAGTCATTTTATGCCTATGGTTTGCAATAGTTTTTAAATCACTTAGTATAAAGCACATAAGTTTAAATTTCAGTTGTGCTGGTGAAGTGTGCAAATTTAGGGAATCAATTGCATAAAATGATATAGTTGTCCTTTTGATATACCAATAGTCTTTTACCTAATATATTATATTTGAAAGATTTAATAAAGTATTCTGCAGAATAGATAATAACATATTATCTATGTTATTAGATAAGAGAATAGAATAAAGGAGTAAATACTGTTTTATTCATATTACAAATGAATAATGATAAGAACATAATTTAGCTTTCTGTATGAATGTTTATTTTTCTAAATGCTGTATCAACTTATCCTTGAATCTCACCTAGTATTTTTCTAAAATATCTTTTCTAGCCAGAGATACTGCATCTGCAATCCAGGAGTTGTAAGGCAGTTCAGAAATCCTGACACCATCTTCATTCTTGCCTTTGCGATAATATTATTAAACACAGATATGTATAGTCCAAATGTAAAACCAGAACGTAAAATGAAGCTCGAAGATTTTGTCAAAAATCTAAGAGGTAGGCATAACATGAAGATATGTCATTATTATATTATATTGCCAACTGTACTGCAATGTTCAACAAAAGTAACCCATGGCAAGATAGGCAGAAAATAGATTTAATAATAATAAAGTGTTGAGAGCCATTCTATTTCAGAAGCTTTGAAGGAACTAGTCCTCCTTACCTGCTTTTGTTTTTCTGGCAGCAGGCCAAGGAACAATATTGATAGATTTCATCATTTCAAATTCTGCCTCATACTTGGGTTCCTTCTAAGTCTGAACCCAAGGTAGTAATAATTGTCTATCAGTGATTTGCAAATGGTTTGAGTGCTCTTTTGACATAAGGTGGCTTGGGAATCTATGTGAAGAACAAAGTGTACCTATTTGTGTGTGTGTACATATGTATGCATGTAAATACAGGTATATATAAATAAGTTCTTCTGTTTGGACTACAAAGGCAGACTTTAAAAATGCTTGCCTTTATTTAAAACAGGAAATGACAGTGAATAGCCTATGGATACCAGTTTGCCTGAGGATATCTCGCTTGGTACTGTCCAATAATTGTTACTGAAATTTTAGTAATAGTAATTGCCACTTGTACTAGTAAATAGTAACCATAAAAGTAATAATGAAATACTATATCAACTAAACTCAAAAAAGATAAAATAATAAAGAAAGAGAAAGTAGAATGTTCAAGAAAAGAGGGGGAAAGGAAAAAAGAAAGGAAAAGGAAAAACAGAACAATATTTAAAGAAGTGATTTTCAATCTTCAACACAAACAAATTTAGTAATTCCTTACCCCCTCCCCTATAAAGTGACATTCAAGTTTTTTTTTCTTTCTGTAACTCATCTCTTATCAATACATAAATAATAAATCATTAACATTTCACTCCTGGTGCTAGAAAAAATGCTGTAAAAAGTTCCCAGATTTCTATAGAAACATGTCTTAGTTTAATCTTGTTTAAACAAACCAATTGTATATTCCTTCCTTTTGATTTTAGCAATTTACAAGAAATCTAGGCTTTGATCTGTCTTCACATTTTTTAAAATCCATTTTTCCAGGCTTCTTCGAGGCTTTATCAAACTTCTTTTGTAAATCCAGTAAGATGTCATTATCCGGGTCATTCCCTTCGTTTATCATTTGTATTTCCATTGTATCTCATTTTTAACTGTCATCTCTATTTTATAATCCACAATTGTTTTATTTTCCTATATTTCAACAATATAGGGTTTTTCAACTCTTTATCTTGTAGATATTCTAAGATATTCTCTTTCACAATAGTCATTTACTCTTCAACATCTTTTGGACATACATAAAAATAAATTTCAGTACTGACATTGTAGCTGCTAGTTTTCCGGCTCCATTCTTTGAATATCTCCTGAAGTATTTCAAATGTTACAACATTTCCTGTCATTTTGTCCCAATACTGACCAAAGACAAAAGGCAAGCCTGTCTTACTCCAAACCTTATTATCTTTATATAAATAATTCAAGGTGGCAAATATACATAATGCTGCTTCTTTTTCCTATTTTCCCCACAACAACAATCCTGAGAGGAGAGCTTGCTGACATAGAGTGACTGGCCCAAAGTTACCCAGTTGGCTTTCAAAGCTAAGGCAGGAATAGAACTCACAATTTCCTGGCACCTTAACCACTAGATCAGATTGGCTTTCTTTTTTATCTTTTTTATTCTTTTTATGCCTGGAATCTTTAGTCCCCTTTAGTGTCCAGTTTCTGAAATAATAAAATCTTGGATTTCTGATATGATTTAGACTAAACAATTTAGTTCCCACAAAGCTGCTCTTTATTTATATAATTATGTCTTAACATCCTATAGAAAACATTCTAATATGACAAATTTGTCTGTACCCTTAATTCATTTATAACTTTATTGGATTAAAGTCTTATTTAGCTTTTTGATATTTATTTCACTTTCTGTAAACTCTTAGGTTTATAGCTAAGTTTTATTTTATTCTGGAATGAAGGCAAATTTACCATGTGACTTCGCAAGCTTGTCATTTTGAAGATCTCTATTAGCCTTAAGATGGTTAATTAGTTCAAAATTATTAGAAATTGTGATTAACAAGCCAAGTGACCATCAAAAGATTTTCTTGCAATTGGGGGTAGAGTGGTTTTTCCTTTGTCTTCCAATGCTCAAACCCATGGGAAACTGCAATCCTGCAGTCTCCTTTTAAGGAACAGCTGTCTAGAGTTCTATGGGACAAGTCTACTCAATGATCTTTTGTTGTAACTGTGATGTTTCTGCTCATTCAGAGATGTGCTAGTTTGCCATTTGTCACCTGGAAGCCTGGCTTTTTTTAAAAAAATGTTTAATTTAAAATAAATAATCAAGAAATTGATATGTTATAAAGCTTCAATCAGTTGCATGTTAGTTTTTTCTCCCTAGAATGCATCTGGCCTTACTTGGGCCTCACAGGTTTTCCTACAAAATAAAATTGATAGTTGATTTTACCCCTGTGCTTTGTTTAGAAGTAAGTCTAGTTGCAAGAGAGGGGAAAAAAACAAGAATCTGAATTGGTAGAAAATCTTCTGAGGATTTATTTAGGTGAAAGGAATGAATCTCTCCAGTTTGTGTTCTGGTAAATTGGTGGTTTGTAATCACAACAAGCAACCACTTCAGAAGAACAAATTGATCCTAAAATACCAGGTGGCCACAAGCAGTTCCCTACCCCTGTTTTAGAGTGGAATAATTGGCATATGTGTGTTTTACTAACAGGCCGTAGAAGAAAAATATCTTACAGCCTTTATGTAATTGTTTCTTTGTTTTTTGTTATTTGTGCAGCATTTATGCCATAAGAAATGAAGTTTCAAAAATAAAACCAGATTATAAGCAGAACAAAACAGACAACATAGGTACAAGGATATGTTTGTTTATCCTTAAAATCATGTTTGCCATCCGCAGCATGAAGTACTTTCTCTCTAGCAAATCTATCTGTAGCCCAAACATATTATCCCTAACTCACTGTTAAACAACATGGTGGTGAATGTGTGGATAATTCCATAATCATAGTGTCTGTAAACTACTTCTTCTATGCTAATATTAATACATAATAATCCAGATTATTTGTTTATGTGAGCAGTGTGTTAATGCAATAATTTGTAGAGGAAATATTGTCAATGTTTGTGATCAAGGCTCAGTACAGTAATCAATGCTACCATTAAACTATACAGCTGCAAATGGGTATTCAACAGTAGTACTCATCAAGTAATGTTCATTTAGTATTTTTGCATTCCATAAACTATATTTCTAATTATAACTATCCATACATATTGCAGAAAGAAATACACATTAAATTAAGTAATCAGAGGACAAAGAATTATTTTATGAAGTTATCCATCTCTCATAATGAGTCATGATGGCTCTGTACCAAATAGATCTAGATAGGACTTTGCTAATATCATACAATATATGATATTATGATTGAAATGGCCAGAGGAATGAAAAGTTTAAGGGTGTCTCTTTTGGTCTAAACTTTTTAAAAATCATGTGAATGGAAATTAGCACTTTTATTTCAATATTCCAGTATTTTATACTAATGTGACAGTATTCTGGAAATAACAAAATAGAAACAAGCTTGAGGGTTGCAGACATTTCTGCAGAGTCCTTGGTGCTGTCTGAGCTTGGTCATTTTCTTGCCGATATTTTACTACCAAACTAAATAATAGCATAAACAACATCTACATACCATTCAAAAGAGACAATCAAAAAGCCAGAACACTTTCTCACCAGCAATCAACACCCTAATGAGCAGAGATTACCATCAAGATTAACATTAAACCAACAATTAAAAAGCAAACAATACTCCAATCAAGGAACTACCAACTCAGACAAACAAACTAGGTTGGTAGTTTACCCAGTTGGCTGAATAAACAACAGCCCAATTTAGGAACCACCAAGACTATTTCCACCAACACTGACAGGCAATGCCACTTATCTATATAAAATGAGAGCAAACCCCATTGTATACTAGCACTGATATTTCTTATTTATTTATTTATTTATTTGTCGAGTACGTATTAGATAATATATATAAGTATAAGCATGAATTGAATACATAAAGTGAATACAATTAAATACATAAAGTGAATACAATTAAGACAGGGACAGTAGGCACTCTGGTGCTCTTATGCACGCCCCTTACAGACCTCTTAGGAATGGGGTGAGGTCAACAGTAGCCAGTCTTAGGTTAAAA
>JANHFM010002747.1:101651-127874 GCA_032468115.1 Grayia smithii | reverse complement strand
GTTTGAACATCCCTCACCAAAGCTTTCCCTTGTATCTTCCAGATATTTCCGTTTTTCCCTTTTGTCTGTTTCTTTCTTAGGGGGGATTTTTCCCCTTTCCTCTCTAATCTTTTAACATTCCCAAAAAATTCTGTAATATTCTCTATCTGATTTCTATTTTTAATACTTTCTCTAGAACATTGTTAATTTCATGTTTCTCATTTAAATTTCCCTCTCCCATCTCCTCTTCATTTTCTTTTTCTGAATATTTAAATGAATTTTCCGTTTCTTTTTTACCTGTTAAAGATTCACACATACTCTTAAACATCAAAGGTAACTCTTCATATATCTGCAACTCAATTTTATAACAATTTTAAAGATTATTAATACCTCCCCAATTATATCTCTATGCAATTAGCCAAAATATTAAAGTCTATGTAATTTTCTTATATCTCCTCTTCTTTTCTTCCTCAATTATTCCTTTGTTCTTCAAAGTTAAAATGTTCTCCTTGATTATTGTCCAAATTTAGCAACAGTCAAATCCAATTATAAAGCTATCTTCCAGAAGAGAAGGGAAATGAAACAAACACCCAAATATAAAACACGGTCACTCCTTAAATGTTCTCACAGTGTCCAAGTTATCTTCTTCTATATGGCCAAGGTTGAAATTTCCAGCTGCTATTTCTTCTATTTTGTTTATTTGAATAGAGTATCACAGTACTTTTTCTTTCCTCCAGCAGCTGGCACTCTCCATTCCTACTCCATTACAAAGTAGTCTATTAAATCCAATTGTTTAACAAGATATCCAATAATTTTTTACAGTCCTCTTATAAATTGTTGTTTTCTTCCGAAAATCATTTTTTCCCTTTTGAAATATTTTGCTTTTCCCAATTTTCCATATGCAAGACTTCCTCTTAGATTCTTTGTGTTACTGTCCACTCTTTCTCTTTTTTCTGTGCCTGTGTTTTTTTCCCCCAAATGCCAGATAGCCACTAGTCCAAGCTCAAGAATTCTGTTAAAGTTTCGATTTCAGTTTTTCTTAGTATAAATTGGCAATTATCTCACCCAGTTCTAGCACTCCGTCCAAATGCTGCTCTTGCTCAGTTCTTCGGTCCGGTTGTCCCAGCTTCAAGGTGGCCACCATAAGATGGCCACCGCCCCCACTGCCATTCAAGAGAGCTTTTTCTGTTCCAGTGAGAAAATTGCCAATTCCTCACGGTCCATGAACACCTTTCCTTTCTTCACAGTCCCTACAAGATGGCTATGGCTCAAAAGCCTCCTGGCAGCGGTTTGTCCAGCTGGATTTGGCACAGCTCATCAGAGACCGCTATTTTTCAGTCTGTTCCCGCTGAACGTCAACCAGAAGTCTAGCCTTTGTTTTGTTTTTGAAGATGTTATTGCAAATTGCAATTATTCTAATATTGTTGCATTTCCTGTGCATGGGAACAGGGAGAAAGATTAGAGAGGAATTAATGAGGGAAGCACAGAGTGAGGGTCCTGTTTTCTCTTTGAAAACCTACATGGCAAAATGAAAGGAATGGTTCTTTTTCAATACATTCATTGAAATTCAAAATGCAGCACCAATGTAAAAAGTATGTCCCCCAGTCCTAGAAAAATGGTCTAGCCCAGGGGTATCAAACTCACATCTTTATGGCGACATCACCTGACATATTGGGACTTTTTCCCCCTTCGCTAAACTGGCCATGGGCACGGCCAGTGTGTGACACATCCGGCCCATGGGCTAGGAGTTTGACAACCCTGGTCTAGCCTCTCTTCAGGGAATTTCTGGATGATATAGCTGGTGCTTCTGTTGAAGCTCTTTGGAATTAATTATATCAGGAAAGATAAATAATATAAATGTATATGTTTGAAATGGTTAGAACTGCCTTCTGCTATCAGTTAATTGTCCATGGAGCTTAAATGACTATACCAGCTGGCATCAAGGAAGTGAGCTTTCAGAATAAAAGAATAATAGAATAACAGAGTTGGAAAGGACCTTGGAGGTTTTCTTGTCCAAACCTAAGGGAATCCTATAGCAGGGAACCCTATACCTTTTCAGACAAGTGATTGTCCAATCTCTTCTAAAAAACCTCCAGTGTTGGAACAGCCATAAGTTCTGGACACAAGTCTGATTAATTGTTCTAACTGTCAGGAAATTTCTCCTTAGTTCTAGGTTGGTCTTTTCCTTGATTAGTTTCTATTAATTACTTCTTGTCATGCTTTCAGGTGCTTTGGAGAATAGGTTGACCCCTTCTTCTTTGTGGTAGCCCCTTAGATATTGGAACACTGTTATCATGTCACCCCTAGTCCTTCTTTTCATTAAACCAATCATACCAAATTCCTGCAACTGTTTTTCACATGTTTTAGCCTTTAGTCCCCTAACCATCTTTGTTGCTCTTCTCTGTACTCTTTCTAGAAACATCCTACATGCAAATCCATGCTATATATTTTGCTTTGAGAGTATATAATTGGTCCTCTGCAATTACAGCTTCTCCTCTGAGTTGAGGCTCCCTCAATTATCTCTTTAAGTTTTATTTTTGAAATTCCATTCTGTTCCACTATAAAATAGTTTTAGGTCTTCTACATGTAGGAAACAAATAAACAAATTATTTGTACCTCATTAAATAAGCTTTACCTTATTTACCTGAGCAACACAAAGATACTAATAACAAAAAATTTGCCCTGTTTTAGGAATGGAAGGAAGCTGTAAAAAATGTCCATGTTTGTCTATCTTTGCTATATCTCAGATGAACAACACGCTCATCATGTATTTCCGTGTTTACCTGAAAATAAGACAGAAGCTTATTTTCTTTTGCCCTCCCCCCCCAAGGGCTTGATGTTACTGCTGTTGCCTCCCTTCCCTGTTCTTTGCGCTGGCTGAGTGGCCCAACAGGTCCCACCTCACCCCAATGGCAACAGTTGCTTCCTTTCCCCGCTGTCTCTTTTTTGAGAGAGGTGGGGGGGTGGGGGAGAAGCGAGACACATGGAGCAAGACGTGGCTCCCCTTGCCGTCTCTTCTCCTCGCCTCACCGGGCATGACAGGGCTCCTGCCCCTCTCTTAGCCATCCACCCCCTTTAGGGATGCAGTTTGGGGGTGGCAGGTAGGACAGGTGAGAAGCGGGATATGCATCTTTTCTGTCCAGCTCCATCGCATTCCTTGCCATTGTGTCCAGGGAAACACTCTGTAAAAGAAGACCTCACGGGTTCAATCAAACTTCTCAAATTCGTGAGGTCTTCTTTTACAGCATGTTTCCCTGGACCCAACGGTGAGGAAAGCAACACAGGTAAGACAAGCATCTTGCAGCCCAACACGTCCCATCCCACCTCAATGGCAACAGCAGCATAGCTGCTTCCCTTCCCCGCCGTCTCTTTATATAGAAGGGTGGTAGGGCAGGGGAGAAGCAAGATGCATGGAGTGAGACGTGGCTCCCCTTGCCATTGCTTCTTTCCCCCCCCCCTCACCGGGCATGGCAGGGCTCCTGCCCCTTGCTTAGCCACCTGCCCCCTTTAGGGATGCAATTTGGGGCTGGCAGGTAGGGTGGGCGAGAAGCGAGATGCAGGTCTTACCTTTCAAGGTCCATCGCTTTCCTCGCCATTGTATCCAGGGAAACATGCTGTAAAAGAAGACCTTCTTTGAGTTTGAGAAATTGGATTGAAATGGCGGGACCGGCTGCACATGCGTGTAAGTAGTTGGAGGTGGCTTATTTTCGGAGGTGGCTTATATTATCGCATGAGGTAATAAGCCCAGTCGGGCTTGTTATCTGGACAAGTCTTATTTTCAGGGAAACACGGTAAGATACCGTGTTTTTTCAAGCCAAGATGATTCTGTCAAGATGCTGTTGCTATAAATACTAAAAATGCCACTTGAAAAGCAGAACAAATAAAAACACTGCAATTATAAAACAAAGTTTTATAATTCAAGTGTTCAAATATTTCATATTTCTAACAGTCTTTTGGTGATGAGTTGTATAATCTCTACAATCAATATTATAGAAATGTTTATTTTATATACAGTTAATCATAATAAGACTGAAATAGTTGCTTGATAAGGTACAATATTGTGTTTTTCTGAAGTTTAATTATGTTTTTTGTGTCTTTTACCATAGATTGGATCTCTACATCATGGGCTTGGTTGTGTAAGTGTTTGCTTTCATATTTATATATTCAGTAAGCAGATCTTGTCATAATTTTAGAAAATTGTCCTTTATAAACTTGAATATTATGTACTTATTTGATACTGTATTCTAGTTAGTATATAGAAAAAACTGAATCACTAATACAATAAAATATTTCTGTTATACAAACGGAGTTGACTAGTGCTTTCTATGTAGGATTCAGTTCAAGAAAGGGAAAAATAAATTGCAAGTATTATTTGCAAGGAACAGTCTTCTAAATTTCAGGGAAATCGGTTATATGTTGCATTTCTGTTTCTGATTTATAGGTTCTGTCTCTCCCACATCGGCGACTTGTTTGTTACTGTAGGCTTTTTGAAGTTCCAGATCCAAATAAACCTCAGAAGCTTGGATTACACCAGCGAGAAATATTTTTATTTAATGACCTCCTTGTGGTATGTGCCACATAATTTATATTATTTTATTATAAGGGAGAACCATTATTAAGCAAGAAAGCTTTCCGTAGCCCTGGTGGATAAGGTACAAATGTACAACTAAATTGGATCTCAGAGTTCCTGTCTATAATCTAGCAGGCCAGAGCTGCATACATCAAGTCCTTAATTTATATTTTTTTAAAAAAAAGAAACCTCTGAAATCTTCATAGTAGGCTGCTTGCTGGACTGGACTCAATCCTTGCCTTCTAAAGTAATTGCTTGTCAATACATTTTACCTATTAAATGGAGGGACAAGAAAGGAGCCTTGCCCGATTGCCTCTCTGTATTCAGGTGTCCCGTGGGTAAAGATAACACTGCCCGAAAAAATTCCTTTCACAGAGGCAGCAAGCAACCTCGGCGATCCCTGACCATACCTTAAATAAGTAACCTATTAAAAGCAATATGTATATTAGTGAGTTAACCTTGTCCTCACACGCTTAACATGATGCACATTCATCAGTGTTTTTGTGGACAATCTCCCACAAAAAGGAATGAATTGAGTATTCTGGATTTAATTAATTATATCTTGCTTTCTTATGAGAGTAAATGGTCTACATTGGTATATATGAGGATTCTCAAACGCTCCATTCTTTTATTAAAGTTTTACTACCATTTGAAACAATATTAGATGTACAAGGGTAATAGGACCCTAGAAATTTTTGCCATTTAAAAATGACCTAATTCTATGCATTCTTACTGGTATTATAACTATTGTTATTACTCAAGACTTGCCTAACCAGATGTATCTTTTTCAACTCTTTCCTTGATTATATAAGTATGGCATTGAGACAGAATTAATATTTAGAATGCTTGTACCCAAATATGATCTATATCATTTAAGTTCATAAAGTTATGTATTATAAAGTGAATCAAGACTGTTCATATTTTAGTTAATATGGTTCTTTATTTTTATCTATTTGTCTGTTAATATTTTTAGGTCACTAAAATTTTTCAAAAGAAGAAAAATTCAGTCACATATAGTTTTCGACAGTCCTTTACTCTCTATGGAATGCAAGTTCTCCTTTTTGAGAATCAGTGTAAGTCCATTTCTGATTTAAAAAATCATTGTCAGATGTTTTAAGAAAGAATTTTAAGAATGAATGTATCTTTTAGTTACATTTTTCTAACTTCCAAGATGGCCATAAGTAAAACAGGAGAAATGAGAAGAAACTATAGTAAAGTAGAAGTAACAAAAGGAATAGAGAAAATACTGTATATGTATTTTTATAATAGGATCTTAGCTCATCATGGAAATGGAAATGATTCATATATATATATATATATATTGAAAATGTGATAAATGCAACATCTTTATCTCATTATGGAAATAAATTAATTGACTGTTCTGGCTTCCAAAATTAACATTTGGAATTTATACAGTAATCCATAATATCTTTTCCAGATGGTAAATCACTGCACAGAAAAATACATACAGCTATGCTTAAATGGTATTTAAACTTAAAAACTAACTATTTTAATACTTAGGATTTTAATAAGTAAAAATATTACAATTTTCCTTAATCCAGAACAATTCTGGAACTAAATTGTAGATCAGCCATCGGCGATTTCATAAGAATATGAAAATTAACAGAGAAGCATTGTTGAACAAACTAAGTTTATTAAGAGATTTGGATTAAACCTAATGCAGAAATAATGAATTTGAAACAATAATCCTGAACCCTGAGTTAAAACTTATTGCCATTTGATCCATTCCAAAGCAGAGTCATTTATATTGTCCAGAAATGAATTTAAACTGATTGTATCTATTGCAATTTAGCAATCCACATTCTCCTTTGGTTGCCTCTCTTATATAAAACCAAAATAATCAGAACAAAATATGTTTTTGAATACATGCTGATGAGATATATAGTGCCAATCAACAAAACAGTTATTAACTGTACAAATTGATAAGATTTCCCATCTCCTGTAATCTGGATATCTAGGATACCTAGCATAAGCTGCCATCTCTCTCTCTCTCTCTCTCTCTCTCTCTCTCTCTCTCTCTCTCTCTCTCTCTCTCTCTCTCTCTCTCTCTCTCTCTTTCTTTTGCTATTCTTCTTTTTAAGAGAAGGCTTGTCTGCAAATACCACATGAACATTTTAGTGATAAATTTGATTGGTAATTTTTATAGCTATTATTCTAGAAACTTGCAAAATTCACAACAGCAATTTGGATATGTTTATTTTCAGATATAATTTTCTTTTCATTCCTAAACTTTCCCAATGCTGGAAAATGCATTTCTGTTTCTTTTGTTTAGGATTCAGATATTATTTCTTTTTAAATCATATTGCGATTACATTTTATTGCATACAATTCTTGATTGATTGATTACATGACCAGAGGGGGGGCTGCTGCCATAGGAGCTTTGGAACTGGATCATAAGTAACTCGGGGAGATCTGTCATAACTTCACTCAGTTACTGGTCATTAAGCAAGTACTACCTGTAAATGGCATTGTGAATGCACCTAATTGGGGTTTAACTAATGTTTGGCATTGTAAAACATCTTCCAGAAACCAAATAACTTAACAATTATCAGTCCATGCCAAAGCCATATCTTCAAGTTTCTAAACAGAGCAAATTTTGCTTGTTGGATTAGATAATTTTCTTGTGACCATTCCATTTCTCTTGAATATATTAGTTTTGGATACCATCACTACAGACATTGCTTGTAGTTCCATCTTCCTGTACCCCAAGTGCAGGATATCCTTATGTTGATTTTCCTAAAGACTTTCTAAGTTAACATTCTGAAAATATGAAAACATGATTGAAAGCATTTCTGTAAGAGGAATTAACATACACTGGAAAATTTATTAAAATTATGCTCTCCAGGTGCTGAAAGCTAAATACCTAGTGTCAGAAATAGTGATTTAATTTGCTAGAAATGTACAGTACAGTGTATGAAGATTTCTGAAGGTCTTCTTTAGAAAAGAATAGGAAAAAAGAGTATTCATGTAGTAAGAGAAATCTTTGATGTAATGAAATATTTTTATATATGGAGCTATGGAGAAATAATGAAATGAAATTAATACAAATGGGGTATTTTGTTTTTGCTTTTTGCTATCTCTTAGATTATCCAAATGGCATACGACTGACATCAGCTGTTCCAGGAGCAGATATCAAAGTTTTAATAAATTTCAATGCTCCAAATCCCCAGGACAGAAAGAAATTTACAGATGATCTGAGGGAATCTGTTGCAGAAGTACAAGAAATGGAAAAACACAGAATAGAGTGTAAGTACAAAGGTAGATACAGTAGAGTACCTATAATTAATTGTATATTTCATGAAACACTCCTTTTAAATGCTTTGCACAGCTCTAATAGAAATACATATACATCCAAGCATATCATCTACATATATTTATATAAAGTTCTACATCACACAAAGCTTGAATATTTGCAAAACCATTTATCTAGAGTTGTGCATCCCTATCTAGAAAGTTATGTTAGGATTAGTATGCTTAGGCTCTATTTATTAAAATATCATTTTGTATGACCCAGAAGGCATGACTTCTGTGTTGTGCTGCTGCTATAAGAAATAGCCTTCTCTCTGAGGCTGAAGACACCCAACTCTGCAGGCCTTAAAGAAAGCCTTGAAGACTCAGCTGTTTCAATACGTGGTGAGTCTTTATGTCTGCCAGCCATTGACTTTGAATTGTGAAGGGTCCTTGGTTTTCTCTAAGCTTGGTTGTTTCATTGCTCACAGTAGGTAACATCATCAGTAAACGTCTGCAAGAAAACAACCAAGCTCAGAGAGCACCAAGAACCCCTCATTTCAACCCTGAGCTACAAATATTCTTCTTTATTGGTACGGTACTATGAGTTGTGTTTTGTAAATAGTTGTAGTACTACCTCCACAGGTACACCTGTTTGAAATGGAAAATGGCATTTTTAGCACATAGAATATTCCCCTACATTGAACTGAGTGGGGATTTCTCTCACCATACAGAAGTCCTGTCATGTATAACACAGTTGACGGATTGCAGTGCAGTATTTGTCCAAGTTTTAAAATTGTTTCTTTTTCAATTGTATTTATTTATTAGAGTGATATTTGCCTTCCTTCCAGGAAGAAATGGTAGCGTATCTAGTAAGTTGTCTCTTTCCCAACTCCTCCCCAGGTGTAAATTCGGCTGAGGAAGAGCAATAATACCATTGCAGCTCTAATGCACTACATAAATTGTTATTATCATACATAAGTATCAATTATTATGTATGTATGTATTTATTTATTTATTAAATTTATATGCCGCTCTTCTCCTGAAGTATCATAAAATGAAGACACAAAATAAAAGGAATAATTGACAGATAAACAGTAAACTTGTCCATGATGTGCGGGAGATAGATAGGCAGGCAGGCAGGCAGATAGGCAGGCAGATAGACAGAATTTTTATTTTGAGGGAGTTATGGAATCTATATGGAGTGATAGGAATAGCACAGAATTTAGGAGTTCTACTTGCTTGTGTGGCCAAAATAATGCACTTTGGAATACATTACTGGAAAACATTACACTGAAGGTTTTGATTCATCATAGAACTCTTTTTTACCTTTTTTTTCAGCTGAATTAGAAAAGCAGAAAGGTGTAGTGCGACCAAACATGTCTCAGTGCTCTAGCCTGAAAAAAGAGCCTGGCAATGGAACGTTGAACCGGGCCTGCCTGGATGACAGCTATGCCACAGGGGAAGGCCTCAAAAGGAGCGCTCTTAGCAGCTCCCTTAGAGATCTTTCTGAAGCCGGTAAGCTTGGCATTTCTTCTCTCTTAGATTAATTTTCACATATTAGAAGAATTTGTCTGTCAACATGAAAGTCTAGAAATCAATCTGGAAAAATATGTACTATTTTTTTCTATTTTTCCTTGCTTTTGAAAATATTAGATTGCTATAAGGTGGTCTTTGTATACATATTTTTAAAGAGGAACAAAAAGAAATGTATGTTTTCTATTGCAATCATTAAATAATAATACATTTTTACAAGGAATAATTAGTTTTGCTTTTTATCTTTGCTTTCTTCTGTTTATTAATGCCATTAGGAAAAAAAAAATCCACCCGAATCACTGTGTACTGGCTGCTGCTTATGCTTTTTGTGGTTGTTTGTATCCATGTAGAATACTGATGAATGAAATTGAGTGAAGCCCTACTAAATTCTATAGAGAAATACAGATCAGACATACCTGTGTGATTGATGCTACTTAACTGTATTGCTCAGAAAACAGATCCTAGATTTTACCAAATGTGGCTTATGTATAAATTGTACTGCTATTTACCAGTATGATGGTGGGGAACCATCATGGCAAAGTAGTTACTCCAGTTTTGCATTACTGCTTTGTAGCTTAAAATGGATTGTGATAGCAGTTTAACATATATTGAAATATATATATGTTACATACCTGGTATTGGATTATATACATTTTCTATGTATGCAGGAATGAGATAACCTCTATTATTATGTTTGGAAATCAGTGGTGTATTTTGCATGTCAAGCAGGACATTTCAGCCATGCGTGCATAATATTAGATACAGAAATGATTCCTACTGTTGCTACTAGTCTTGCTCTGGACTTTAACATCATGCACATCATACTAAATTAAATATATCAGTTATAAATATATGATTTAATTAATATTTTTCCTATTTCTTGTTTTCATTACTATATAAAGTAACATGCAGCTCTCTTTTAAATATTGGATGTTCATTTCACGGATGTTCTGAATTTAATGTACGATGAAAGGGATACAATCAATATTCTGTCTATAAATCTTAAGTATGCAGTATGAATCATTACATGCAAATATTTATTTGCTCGTCAGAATATACGCATATGTATTTTTTATCTTTGCAGGTTATATTCTGTTTCATAGTTTTGTATTCACTTTATAAACAACTTAGAGGGCAATTCAGTGACCTTTAAATACATTAGTTTCACTGAAAGAGATTTACTAAGTCTTTTAAAGGTACTTGTATGATTTGGATGAAATCTCAGTAATTGTTATGTAGTTTCATGTAAGAATGGATTCATGTTTTGCTTTTGCTTTTCACGAGAATGGCAACATTCATTGTTAGAAACAGCAATTTTACTGTTGTACTGATTATCTGAGAGGATTATGAATGAATATATTTCATCTAATAAGGAGCTTTTCATTTTATTTCAGACATTATCATGTAGATAGTTTCATTCTGCCTGTTTACAACAAGATGAATTTTTAATGATCACAAAATAGTTAATATGCCTAGATCATGTACCATCTGTTGGCATAGGCAATACTGACAGTTGTTCTCCAAAGTCAAACATGGATATCAGGATGAAGGGCTTAAGTGATGCACATATTAACATTTGCTAAAATTTAATATTTTTCAATTTATTTATGGAATTTTTATGTTTGGACTTGTGCAGTGCAGTTAATTTGAAAACACAAATGGAGTCAATTGGGGGTGTTAAACATAGATTATTTCAGTTGTTATCAAAAAAGAGAATCAGATCTTTTCTGTGATAATAAAATGGCTTTTGTAGTTACAGGAATGAGTTCAAGCATAAAAATCGTTAGGAAATTTCATAGTTGCTGTTTTGAATAAGATAATTAAAATAATGAAATAAATTGTAAGATAGATTGGTAAATGATTAAAAGCTTAAGATACAATCCCATCTCTAGATAGATCAGTTTCATTCCTGGAGCCTTAATGGAGAAAGTGTGAATAACATCTAAGACAAAGGATTTTTATATAGAGAGGTTTTAGAGAAAACCTGTCAAAAATTATTCCCAAATGGTGAGCTCACCATATTTGATTATGCTAGCCCTACTCTTGGAAGCCACATGTGGCCTCCCATTCATTTTCTGAGTTTATATACCTTTAATCTGTTTACCCCATCCCACCTCCAACAGTTGGCATGGTCTTCCTGTCTTCCCAGCACCTTGTTTGCAAGATTTATCTTCAAGAAAGCTTGAACACTTTCAATGGCAAGGGTTGAACAGGGATTGTGAATATAAAGGCAGGCAAATATCACAATTTCTTCTTCTTGGATTCACCTAGGGGATGACACCTGGTCAAGTCAGGTGAGAAAGGTGTGAGTCAAAAGCTACAAGCTCTGATTGTCTGAATCAGAGAAGTGTCAGCCTTGCAAGGTAGTCCAGTTGAGAAGCACATCCAAGAATACTAGCTCTATCCTTGTATGTCACAAAGTAGTCCTCCTATCCCTCACTTTTTACTTTCTCCAAAACTAGGGAGGGTCCCTCTGCCATTCCTCTTCCTTTGGACTCAAATTTCATTTATCAGATGACTAGGCTGAGACTCTTCCTCCCGTTTCCCAAGATCATTCCCATATATACTATTACAAATTCTCACTCTCAGAGGGAGAGAGAAGGAGATGCCATCACATCCTTCTTCCATTGTATGAGCTGTAGCTTCTAGCAGCAGCCTGAGTGCTGAGTGCAACAGCAGCTCCAGTAATAACTTCAAGGGGAAGATAGCAATGAAGTCACAATAAGGCTTCCAGGACTGGAGTTTCATTTTCCAAATCAACAAATGTGTACTACTGCTATTTAATGTTTATTTTAGGAAATTATAATAGCATGCAATACACAAATTAATATAGTAACTGTATCATATTTTAACTTCTCAACATGTAGAATGTTCTGACGCATTTAAATGCAAATGCTTTGAACACTTAAGTTAGGTATTCTGAGAATTCTCCAGTAAACATGGCCCCTAAACCCCATTATAATGTATGAAAGTGGGTATATAAAATCAGTAATATATTGATTGATTGTTCTTTAGGCTGAGAAAAATATATATATACTAAGTGCATCTTTTCAGTTGTCATATTCCTTGAGAGCATGTGATGTCATTTTGGAGCAAGTAGTTACTAACATTGACATGAACTAGAGTTATGGGTATTAATTTTCCTATAATATCCAGTTTGAGTATCTTTTTTAAATCTGGAAAAAGGAATTAGAAACACTGGATCACAGAATGTAACCAACTGTGCCAAAATCAGTTTTGGCACTTATTCCGGAGGTGGGCTGCTGCCAGTTGGACTGGTTTTCCCAAACCGGTTGTTCTGATTCTATGTGGTTCGAAGAATCGGAAAATTGGACCACTAGCTGGCCCCACCCCCACCTGTTTTTTGGGCCATTTTTGGCCGTTTTCAGGCCATATTTCAGGCTATTTTCAGGCCGTTTTTTTCCAGCCAAAATTGGCCCTGAAAATGGCCCAAGAAACATCCCAAAAGCAGGCCATTTTTCAGGCTGTTTTCAGGCCATTTTTCTGGGCAAAATTGACCCGAAAAATGGTCTGAAAATGGTCCAAAAAATCTGGCTGCGAGAGGAAGAGAAGCCAAGTGAGCCAGACCCAGACATGTCCCGGGTCCCCTCATCCCAGAAACAGCAACCTTGCACTCTTCCCCCTCTGCTAGCCCCCTTCTTCACACGGGATCAGGCAGCAATGGAGAAGGAGAAGGGGGCAGTGTGGCACTCTCCCCACAGCTGCCCCCTTCTCCTTCTCCCTTCCTCTGCTGAGAGATCCTCTGTGAAGAAGGGGGCTAGCAGAGATGGGAGAGGTTGCTTCTGCTGGGATGAGGGGACCCAGGAAGCGTCTGGGTCCAGCTTACCCAGCTTCTTTTCCTTTCGCAGCCAGCTTTCCCAGTCTAGCCTGACATAGTCTGTCTCTCACACACACGCAAACACAGGTTGAATCTTTCTTTCCTCCTGCCTGGATTCCCTTTCCAACCCTGCCTGTCCCATACAGGTACCACCCACAAAAGTGATGTAGAGTTGGCCACGCCCACTCAGTCACATTACCCACCTAGCCACGCGCACCAAGCCAGTCATTAGGGCAGAGAACCAGTTGTTAAAAAAATTGGAGCCCACCACTGACTTATTCTGCTACAAGAGATGTAGATACACACACACACGTATAAAATCTTAAATTTAAATGCAGAAACTACTACAGCGTATTTAACAGATGATCATCTAATGTCTTTTTGGAGCCCTCCAGTTCTTTAAAGACCCAAATTATCAGTTTCTGCAGATGATGTATTATAATAATAGTCAGCCTGCAGAGGATATATGTCATGAAAATTCTTTGACTCACAGTAATTGCTAAATTTCTAGTAAAATTATGATTTGTTTTATTTTGTTGTTATTTAGGTTAACTCCTCAAAATACTTATAAAAGTATTTTGTAGAAGAAAACTTAAAAACATTGAATATGCATGGTTAATTTTTCTGAAATCTCCACTTCTTTATTAAATCTTATTTTGCTAAGTGAGATAGGGTTTAATATATAAATAAATAATTGTAACAATATCAAGATGGCTTTTTCAACGGCACTGTCCTTAGACTGTCTATATAAAGAGATTTGGGATTGCATGTAACAATAAAAATGTAAGATTTTTAAAATAGAAATTAGAAATAAATTGCTTCACCTAGGAGTTGGATTTGATAGTAAGAGTACTCTTTATGAAACTGTTGAGGTATATCACACAGAATCATCTGATCTTCTGCTTTCTATTGCATAATATGTTCAATGTTTTATTTGTTCTTTGCCAATCACATTAACTGTTTCTGAGGCTTCTCGGGACAAAGGAATAATGAGAATTCCTTTTGATTTTCCATCATAGTATAGGCTTTTTGCCTATTATAGTAATAAGTAATATCCCCAATACCATAAATGTACTTTTAGGTTACAAGCATCATATCACTCCTTTCTGACTCCATTTTTCTTGCTTGCACTTGTGACCCAGAACATCACTATCCATGCACAAGAGGGCAAACCTGAAGTGACCGTGTAGTTTGCTGAATTACCCAAATAAAACATTAGAGAGGGAATAAAAAAACCCTAATGAAAACTGCATAAAGAAGAGAATACAATTGATTAATGTTTGCCAGTGTTGGCAATATTAAAAAGACTTCAACTCCCAGAATTCTAAGGAAACTGGAAAAGGAGGGCTGTGGGAAATAGATACTAAAATGATAGAAAGTTTCCTTGTGCATCAGTCATTTTCTGATTGATACTAAGAACTTATTTTAAAATGTCTTCAACAACAGACATTGCTTAAAAATAAAGGAATAAATCAAGGAGTTCATGGAACTAGGATTGACAACAGTTTTTACAGACATCCTCATAAAAATTGCAAATCCCAAGCACCTCCAAATATCACAGTGAGGAGTGAGCATGGCTAGTGGCACAGAATGCTGAACAACAATTGGAAGTGAGGTTGGACCATAGAAAAAAGTAACTAAAAATTCTGAAGCTTCTATTTTGCAACATTTTATTCTACAATCTCAGTTGAATCTCATTAGTAGATCAGTAGATTCATTAAAGAGTTGAAAAATCTTTGCACAACTTACACTGAGACCACAAATATTAGTTTTTAATACATGAGTGATCTCTGTGAAATTAATCAAATTTTCCATCATCATACTTTATCACACTTTCATATTGTTTATCCCATTGGTTATCATATAAAAACTGAATCATTAATAGAATCTGGAATAGGCCACCTTAAAATATTCCTGAACTAATATGGAAGTATCAGTTTGGACTGAGATTTTTTATCCTAAACAGATTATTTTTTTAAAAACTTAATCCTAAAATGTATGAAAGTGCATTCAGTAATTCAGTTATATTATAAACTGCCCACGTCTCTTCATCAGTGAGTTGAGTGGCATAAAATTTTAATAAATAAAATAAACTGATTTAAGACAGCATGTAACTTCATTCAGACTTTTATAACATAGTACTAACTTCAGGACTTGTATGGGCTATGAAATAGGTCTTACAGTAACTATAATTCTAAAATGGAGATTTTCTAAGGAAACATGACTTTCAAACATGCCTGTTTGAAAGAAACCCAACTTGACAAATATTTTAAAAGGGTTGTGCAAATCCTTTGAAAGAGATGCTTTGTAACATGTGATTGTGCCTAAAAAGCATGATTCCTACATTCATAAAGGCAGCTGTATCTTTTTCACATGCCTGCTTCTTCCCTTTACCTATTACTTCGGTTCCCAGAAAAAAAAATGTCTGCTTTAATTATCTGAAGAAGAAATTTTCATTGTATGTGGTATAAAGCACTTCTTTGAAAGGCGTTGCACATTTGTAAGTAAAAATATGATGATGAATAACAGATTGTCCTTGGGTTTTTTTTTAAAAAAAAGAGAAAACACATTACACAGAATAATATGGAATAGCTTATTATTGTGGAAAGTAACATTTGAGTGACAGATTTTTTTTAAAACCAATATTTTTAACTGGCTAATGATAAATTATGTTCACCATATTTATATAATATTCTGTTTTATTTTTACCTTAAAATAATAAAGGGTGTTGCATAGCGTCTCAGACCTTAGGATCTTACACTTTTTTTTTTCTATTGAGACTCAGACTCAATAGAACTTAGAATCTCACACTTTTTTTTCTGTTGAAACTTTTCTTCTGTATCATTGAACTAGCATATACTCACTATGCATCAATTTCATTCTCGTGGAATTCACTCTGACTTTTTTAAAGTAAGAAGTAGAATGCTTCCTTCTTGTCCCTTGAGCTTGACTTTCTATGTTTGGTTAACTACTACATATAGAAGCAGATATTATACATCCATCTTTACATTATTGTTTTGCTGCTAGACAATAACCATTGTAATGCTCAGAATTATCATAAAGTCATTAATTAATTGCCCTCATCCTCTTTTATTCTAAGTCTTCGTTTACATTTAATAAAACAGGACTTCTTAAGACAGAAGGTATCTTTTCTCTTGAGGACAAAACAAGAAATATCAAACATTTCTACCTGAACAACATTTTGGGGCTTTTGTTTATTTCCATGCTGTTTCCACAGTTGACACATTCCCAAATCTAATATTTAACTTGGGTCTTCTTCCTCCTTTCAATTTAAATTTAGAGCCAGCCTGAGTCATTGAGAGTTGGATGGCATGCAAGTTGAATTAATTATCATAATGTTACATTTCATATAAAGTAAAATGACCATAGAGGTGTCCTGGAATCTGTATTTTTCCAAGAGTAAGTGGGTTTCCATATGCTAGGAATGGGCACCCAACAAACTTTTAGTATGAAGTATCTGATCAGAACACCCATCTTTTAAAAAACATTGTAAATCCATGTAAATGTATAAGCATTGCACAGTGAACAAACAAATCTTGAACATAGCATTGGATTAATTATTTTTGTATGTAAAATTAAATTTTGTTTCCTTTGCCATGATTATATGAAATCAATTATCTTTCACATAATTATTGGGTAATAGTAGCAAATTTATAAGTCAAAATGCAGTCGCCATACTTGAAGTCCTTTAGTATGACTAAAAATATTTAAATAGATTTTGAAAAATGGATAACCATTATTTTTAAAAAATTTAAATCCTATCCAGAATGGCCATTTTATATAAACATTTTTACATGGATAGCAGACACATAGACAGACAATTGTTTATATGTATAATTATGAATATATATTAAGATGCCCATAGATCTCCACAAAAATACATATAAGACAGATTTATAATGAAACTATGGCTTTAACTTCTAATTTTTTCATTATAAATCATGAGCTATGTTCAGACTTGGTCATATTTAAAGCAGGTATCATTGAAATCCATGGAACATAACATTATTGATGATTAAATTAAGTACCATTGCTTTCAGTAGGCTTACACTAAGTCTGGATTCAGCCACATTAAAATAGAAATGTCCTCATCAACTTTCAGGCAGTATAAATTACATTCTTACCTGAGCACGAGGCCCACTAAAAAATAGAGAAATTGCTTTTGAGTCAGTGTGTGTAGAGTTTAATTTTAACTGTGTAGTTCTATAACAATTCCTGGGCTATCACAACATGCAAAATTAATCTTCAGGCTGCGCAGAAAAAAGTCCTGCAATGCATTAGGGAAAGTGGCTATTGATTCCCCAGGTCTTGTCTTGGTCTCTAATCTATGGTATTGCATGTCCTGGGCAGGCAAGCGTGGGCGTCGCAGCAGTGCAGGATCGCTAGACAGCAATATGGAAGTAAGTAGGAAGTTACTGATGTCTAGCTGGATGTGATGTGCATTTCAAACCTTTATTTTATATACATATTTTGCTCTTTTTTTCTTCTAACATACAACCTGCCTGCCTCAAATAAAATGCATGCCAAGGCTTTATAGTTTTAGCCTTTAAAAACCAACACTACTTCTGGTCTGTTTAGATCATGCATCATTTTTTTATTTCAGCTGCTGTTCTCCCCTTCTGTTCCTGCAAGCATGACTAAATGAATACGATGTGCCCTTTTGCCACTGTCACTCTGGTCCCTGTGTAAAGGCCCGATGATTCTTTGTTACACAAACAGCACTTATTGTGCTGTTTGTTATTTAACGCAAAGTATTTAATTCATGCTTAGTCATTCACATTGCTTACTTTCTGGTTAAATTGTGAAATGTATGCAGTCGTGACATCATGGAATTGCAAGGATAGGGCATGGGAAAAGAAAACATATAAAACAGATGAATTCAATGTGGATTTCATGAGATTTCATTCATCTTCAAACCATTTATATACTGTTCATGTCTTTGAATTCAGCCTGCAAATTTGTGTGTGTGTGTGTGTATGTGTGTGTGTGTATGTATGTATGTTAAAACTGAATAGAGTGCAGTCCACATATAGCACACAAAAGCATCTGCAGTTAATTGTCTGTAAAGAAAACAAAAGCATCCAGAGACTAACAAGAAAGTTGGATAGCTAAAAGATAAATAGTTGAAAATACTAGGCAGCCTGCAAAAAGATAGAAGCAATCCATTTGCAAGAAAGTATTTATTTTCTACATTACAAAGAGGAACAGGCTATTTTAATTATAATTCTATTGAAAATTTTACCATGAAATCTGACTACTAATAGTGTGTAACTGCCTTCAGGTTAATTCAACATAACTGTATATATTTTTGTCCTTGAAGAGAAAAATAAATAACATGACTATATTTTCAGTAGGGTAAAGAATGTAAAGCAAAATCAAAGATTTTGTGGTAACTTAATTACTTTTTATTATTTAATAATTTCAGGGTTCTTTATTAAGAAAGCCACCAGTATTTGTTAATGGATCATACTTAGTATTTCCCACTTACAACTTGAAAAAAGAAATTGGCAGAAAAAGAAAGAGATTTCTCCTGCAGTTCATAAAGCTATTTCTCCATATGAGCTTTTAAAGAAAACATGATGGTCACTGTGAACTTTTTCTTTTACACATATTTTTAAGATTTTTTTTAATTTTTATTTTCTATTAATTTCTTTATAGGGGTCCATCATTAGCAGTCCTCACATGCGCCGAAGAGCTACATCAACCCGAGAGTGTCCATCTCGCCCTCACCAGACTATGCCTAATTCTTCCTCACTACTAGGGTCCTTATTTGGTAGTAAGCGAGGAAAGCCTTCCCAAGGCCATTTAGCATCCGGCCCACCACCGCCACCTCAGCACCCTCCCATAATGTCACACCCGCAGCACTCTCAACATCCTCCTGCCATGCACCACCCGGGTCCAGCTGAAGGGCAGACCCAGGCACAAGTGCACAGCCATCACTCTCAGTACTGCCATATGCAGAACCCACCTCCTTATCACCATCACCATCACTATCATCCGCCCCAGCACATCCAGCATCCGCACCAGTACCATCATGGGCCACACTCGCAGCATGTAACTCATGCCCAGCATTCGTACCTGCCACATTCCCACACCCCGTATTCCCACGCTCCCCATCCTCCCTTGCCCCCTCCTCATTTGGCACATCCTTCCCATGCTTCCCATCACCATGCACAACCAGTAGCCCCTTCTACTTCAGCCAGCACGAAGCCCAAGCATAGCGGCATCAGCACAATAGTCTAGAAGCCAGCCAGCCACCCAGCTACAGCTGTAGCTCTAGGCCTAGATGTAAAGGCACTTACAGGAAACAGAAGCAGCCTATAATTCTGGTTATTTTTTTAATTTATTTTAAAAGATCCAAACCAGAAGCAACTTAATTGACTCCTTTGCCTTAAGGATTCAATGGATCAATGCATATTAACCTCACAGTGCTGGTCTTACAGTTCGGTGGTGACCTTTTCCCTCCTTTTTCTCTAGTAGCCTTGAAAATATGCTGCTTGCTGAAAACGTTAAGCTACCTTTTTTCATCCGCATGACCATTTTTAACAAGTAATGAAAACATAACTTACTCAAAATAAAAGGAAAACTATGAAATAAAATTAATGTGGCATTCTTGCTCTTTAATTTACAATGGGCAAAAAAAGTAGACCTCATATGGTTGATGAAAATACGTAAGTAAACTCTATGTAATATAAATATATAAATATAGACATATAGATATATATATATACAGAAAGAGAGAGAGATACAGACAGACAAGACACTGTATAGCTAACATTTATGCTTAGAAAAAGCTTTTTCAGTCCACAAAGCTAGCAATATATACTTTTCCATAATTTCCCTTACTGATAAAGGGCAGTAAAATAGATGAGTAGCAAATGGAAGTGTAGACCAAAAAACTAAAGAACAAATTCCAGGCATTTCAGTACTCATTGAAAGTTCTCTGGACTTGAGAAAATAAAATCTTTAAGCAATCTTTGCAAAATGTGCCAAATAACATAGCATATAACTGTTGCAATCAAATATGCTTTGTACTCTATTAGTATAATAATATACTTATTCAGTATTATAACTGCTCTGCTATTTCAGGTAAGCAAACTAGTTAAGATGCAGTAACTATAAAGTAGCAACATGAGACAACCTTTACTATAGGTTTTCTCTACATTTTGGTTCCTCCAGTTCTTAGACACTTTAAAGGCTGTAATAACTGTGAACTTACATAGTTTACATTTCTTTTGTATTTGTGTATGTTTTAATAAATACACATGAAGATTTACATAGAAGGTATTTACATACGCTGCATGAACATTCATCTCAGACCCTGAAATAACCAACATCCATTCTTTTCGGCCGCATTGCCTCTTTACCATTTAATACTCAGTTTTTATCAATGAAAACTTCAGACTTTTTTTCCACATGAAAGCAATCAGAAACTTGAAAGTTTATTTTAGTATTGAGTATAGATTTTTATAACTGTAATTCCATGTAGCCATGTGCTGGCAGCAGGATTTTCTCACCATTTTTCTCATCACATTTGTTAGTTTTATCCAGCACTCAGCAGGCTGAGTCTATGCTCGAACTGTCATAGTCCAGTTAGTCCAAGACATCTTGTAAAATCCAACTGTGCTGTTGTTGCTTATGTGTTGTACTGAGTCATTTGCAAGACCATATATTTCTTTGTAAACCTAAATCCTATTTTTTTAAAAAATAAAATAAAATCATACATGGAGCATACTTTGTAGTTTCAGCATTTTGAGCCACCTCAATCACGACTTTACATCTAAAAGGCAGAAACAAAAGGAACCGCAGAGCTGCACCAGCAGAATTCTGAATGTTGATTTAAAAGAAGAAGAAAAATGTTCCCGTGAAAGATGAGTAAAGCCAAACAAAAACTGTTTCTGAAAGAAGTCATAACGTATGAAACAACTTCCCTATACTGGTGATTTCTGATCTCCAGTTTTCTTCCCTCACTTTCTAATATATGGATTATATGGAGTACCAGCAAAAATAAGCTCAGTAGTTTTATTAACTTTCATTCACCAGAAACAACCACTTAAGAGAGTCTGATGTTTAAATTTGAAAATTATTTCTTATGCAATATACAACACCTTTTCCTGTCCTTGGTTTTCCCTCCATCTAATTTAACTTCATAGGAAATTTTAATTAAAAAAATGTTATCATCCAAGCTGTCCTAGATTGTGCAGATTACCTGAGGGAACATCACAACCCAAGGATCTCTTCACATTTAAATTTGGGTTTTCTTCTTATAAGGAATAATACAACTGTATGCATGTCATCTAATGTTAGTAGTATTGAGGCTACACTCTCCATAACGTATCTTTGCAAAGTATTTCAGTGTTACTGTTGATATTAGTTGAAGTAAAGTGTTAACATATTTAAATATGTAAGCTTTTCTTCAAACCTTTGTACCAATAGTAGAGTTGAATTGTAACTTATAAGTTGTTCCAGAAAAGATAAGATAGGACATTTTTTCCTTTATGTTGCTCATTGTATAATTTGCATATATCAAACTCAAAGCAATGGGCTGGATAGTCATTCTTTTACATTTCAAGCATTAATATCTGTATTATCTATTGCATATTTTAATGCTATCCATCTTTTATACTCATTGTTTTGATATTCCAGGAAAATCAAAGATTTTAGGTTTATAGATTCATATGCATTTAGTTAGATACAAGTTTTATCTTTTATAATTATACAGAAAAAGTAATCATCACAAAGTTTGATGATTAGCAAATATAAAAAAAAATCAATAAACCCATTCAATTAATATGTTATTGCATAAAAATCCAGTGTTATTGCCATTTAGACAAAACATCCAAGGAAGAGAATTACTTTTAGGTTTAAAAGTAAGAAAGAAAAATACTTCTCCATGTTTTGGAAAATGAAAGTAATCATTATTACGATGTATATGCTACTGAAGAAAATAAATTTAATTTTTAAAAAGATATTGGAAGGTTTTAATTATGTTTTCTTTATTGATTAAAAAGCAGTGCAAAGCACTACTGAACCACATCTCTTTCTCTCAGTGAAAACTGTAAGAAAAATGGACCTTGTAAAAATATCTTTTCTGGGACAACCATCAATTATATATTTCTTTTAATTAAGAATGAAATGTAAATCAATGTAAAGAAAACCAAAGTTATCCTATTATAATGTAAATGTCTTGTATTGCTAAAAGTCTTACAGCATAACTTGTAGGATGATTTTCCCATCAAGCACTGCATGCAGCTGAAACCTCGTTTCTTGATTTTTAAATGAGCTGAAAAGCAGTCAGCAGCTACTTAACAATGACACTTTACATGTTGACTTGCTGTTTCATATACAGCTGTGCATTTTCTGCAATTAAGCATGAGTTTTGCTGTTTCCATTGTAAAATATCATCACACCTTGCCTGCAAAAAAAGTGTGTATATAGTTCAAAGAAAAAATGACCAATCATAAGATACAATTTTGAAGGAGGGAAAAAGGGAGTGGAAACAGGACCAAGTAGGAAGAATAATTAATTCTCTAAACTGTATATAGTGTGTAAATTAGTATTAATATAAGTCTGCAGTCACTTTTCAGGTTACACACAGTACCTGTCTCTGCTAGGAACTAAATCCCAGCTTTGAATAGTATTAAACTGTTAGAATTAGATTGAATGCAGACTGTTAAAAGACTTCAAGAAACATCATGCTCATGAGAAGCTTCTGTAAAGGGAGATTCAAGAGATTTTGTAATTGTTGGAAAAGAAGGAGTGCTTTCATTTTAATATGCATTTGTTTGTAAGTAGTATCAGACTTTATCGTTGTTAAACTATAACTGTGATTATGTGGGAAATCAAATAAATCACTTTTAACTCACCCGGTTTCTCATTCTTTGTAGAACATATATTTTTTCACATTAATTGAATAAAATTATTTATGCCACTTTAATTCTTGGACATCTCATTTTGCATTGTTTTAAGGAGAATAATTACATTCAAAATAAGGAAATGGTTACTTGCATTTATTCATTCATTTCAGATAATAGATTCAGTAATGTACATAGTATTTAATTTAGTTTAGTTTATTGTCATTGTACCTCGTACAATGAAATTAAATGCCATCTTCAGTGTACATTATTGGTTATCATCATACAGTCTCACTATAGATCCTCTGCTTCACATCAACTACTGTTTCCTTATAATCATAAGGAATATTAATAATGTTGATGTTAATATTAATGATATAAGGAACATAAAAAAAGAAACTGTAGGCTTGACTTTGATTTTCAAGAGCTAGCTAGTTAAACTAATGATTAGAATTGAAAAAGATTTGCCAGATTTGAAAAAACATCAAATGATTCACAGTGTAGAGTGTGTGAAGAAGCAGAAGAAACAATAGTTAATACACTCTCCTCATGCAAGATCACACAAACTGGCTATAAATGACATAACATAGTTGGCAAAATAATTCACTGGAACAGTATTACTGGAACATGTATCAGTAATGTCCCAAAGATGCTTTTTCAGGAGACAACTGGACTTTGTTTTTTCTTTTGAAGATGCTTCGCTTCTCATCCAAGAAACTCTTTCAGCTCTGGCAGGATAGTGGGGAATGGAATTATCTGCTGCTTTTGTCTACATTTCCAAATAATTTCCCATTCCTTCCTGTGCACAAAACAATTATTTTTTCAAGCTATTACAAAGAACATATCTTATTGGAGGTCAGAATCAAACAACACAAGTGTGGACAATCATTGATTCAAAGGTAATGAGCCTTGTTAAGAAAATCAAAAGGTTTTGCTCGGACAGCATATTTATTAAAACAGTATTATTTAATCCAGTATCTGAGTAACTGCAGAATGTTTTACATCTTATGAACTCCATAAAGAAATTATGTTGTATTCACATCAGAGGCTTTTCACAAAAAATCTGAATTTTAATTTCTATTCACATAAAGATGAATTCATTCAGTAAAGATAGGCTGACAAACTGGTGTTCCATTGAACCACATCGGAGAGAAGTGGGAAACAAAAAACTAAGTTAGAAAATAGTCTCTAGAAAAGGCATAAGTTCTGAAGAAAGGGAGAACAGCCCATGAACCTGAATGATATTTCTTCCCCTCTACTTGTGTTTTGCTTCTATTTTGAAAGGTGCTTCTAAACAATTGCAGAATTTATTGTGAAAATGAGGTTATTGTTACAGCACTTCTTTATTAACTGCTAAAGATGAATATTCCAGCTGTACAGATGCTGGGTGGATCCAGCGTGGCATAACAAGATAACAAAGTACTACAACAGTATCAACAATTCATTCAGCATAATAATAAGCTTTTACTAATTTTCTAAATAGCTCATTTTTTATGTTTTTCATTGTGCTTTTAAAGTTAAAACATATAGTCCTCAGCTTATGACAATTGAGCCCAAAATTTCTATTGCTAAGCAAGATAGTTAAGTGAGTTTTACCCCATTTTACGACCTTTCTTGCCATAATTATAAAGTTAATCACTGCAGTTATAAAGGGAATCTGGCTTCCCCATTGACTTTGCTTGTCAGAAGGTTGTAAGAGTCCAGGCCATTGCAATTATCATAAATGAGCCAGTTGCCAAGTCTGAATTTTGATTACATGACCATGGGGATGTGCAATGATTGTATGAAAAATGGTCATAAGAGAGCCATGGTGGCGAGGTGATTAGAATGCAGTATTGCAGGCTAATTCTGCCAACTGCCAAAGTTTGATTCTCATCGACTCAAGATTGACTCAGTCTTCCATTTCAGAGTTTGATAAAATGAGGACCCAGATTGTTGGGGGCAATATACTGACTCTAAACTGTATAGAGGGGTGTAAAAGCCCTGTTGAGCAGTATATAAGTCTAAGTGATATTTCTATGTAATGTTTTCGCTGCCATTGTAAACTTCAAATAGTCAATGAAAGGTTCTAAATTGAGGACTACGGGTAATCATATTTTATTAAACAACAAAAAGATCCAACAAGTCACTGAGATTAATATATTAATAATTGCATCAATATTTTCAAAACTGGAAATTTATTTTTCCCATTGAATATATGTGTATTTTTCCACTGACTACTTTTCTAACATTCCTTCTCACTGTACTTTTTAATTATGCATTTTTGCAAACTTTGTGAAATAAATGAATAAATTTTATCATATGCACTCTCTCTAAAATTAGAACAAAGATGAGATTTTTAGTTTGGCTATCAAAGAATTTATTATTAAACTGTGAGAAAAAAATCACTTGTTAATTGAACACTGTGAAGATATATTACACAAAGCATTGCATTAAACTGAAAGACATACAGCTTTTTAGTCATTTAATCATAAAATCAATTTTAGTTCTCTGTGTTGTTCTGAATAATATATGGAAATCTCTTAATAAATGTTGTTGAAATAGGTTAACTCTTATTTAAAAGGATGAATCACTAAACGATAATTTTAAAAATGGCTTTATGTATCTCAAAATAGATAAATAAGAAAATAAAATTTCAAAATATTCAAGTAACAGAAGGAAGAACAATTATCTCATGCTAAACTTGTTAACAGAAAGCTGTAACAGAAAACTTCTCCCCTTCTGCAATTTTGCTGCTAAAAATTACTCTCCCAAATTGGTTTCTTCCAACTGTAAAAAGTTTTGCCTAGAGTTGTAGTGGAGTTAAGCAACCAGACAGAAACCATCTTGTATTCCTAAAAATCACAAACTTAGGATTCAATACATGGTAACAGTCCAAAGCCGACCTACTTTACTATAAGCCTTACATTTATTTATTTATTTATTTATTTATTTATTTATTTATTTATTTATTTATTATTTTTATTTATTTTTATTTCCACTTATATCCCGCCCTTCTCTGAAGACTCTTACAATTTCGAGCACAACTCAATGTGTTCAGCAAATTCCTCCATTCCTGGTATATGCCTGCTTATTTGGGGGTTTTAACCCCCCCCCAGTGGCATTTTTACAAAGTCAGCTTATTGCCCCCAACAATCTGGGTCCTCAGTTTACCTACCCGGAAAGGATGGAAGGCT
>JANHFM010002747.1:82739-94508 GCA_032468115.1 Grayia smithii | reverse complement strand
ATTACATTTTTCTGACTGGAATTGCACCAATATGGTAAACATTTGAGAGAGAAGCCGGAGGGCATGCACACAATTATTGTGCCTTTTAAATGGGAAGGCTGACTTATACTTAGTTTGAAAGAAAGAAAAAAAAGAATAGGCAAGTTCGGGAAGCAGGCTCTGCTGGAATCATGAGGGTGAGGCAAAACAGAGGCTCCTTGCTTGTTGAATGATAAAAGCAAGAGGCTGAAACGGAGACAGGAGAAATGTTGCCTTACTCAAGGGAAGCTAATGGTTTCTTCCCCATATCAGTTTCTTCAAAACTAGCTTTGTAAGCTGCTTTTTTTTGCAAATGGCCAGGACAGTCACAAAGGCAAATTACAAAGGCAGATTATAAATCCTCACTCAGAGCAAGGCATAGTGAGTTTGCAATGAATCCAGGCCACCCTGTCCCATTCTGAGAAACCCCCTCATGTGGGTTATGAAGTCCTGACACAATTCCAGGGAGCAAAGCTGGCTAGTTTTCTTCTGTGGGTGGAAGCTTCAGGCAAGATGGAGAAGCTGTTGCCACTTATGCTGCATGAGAGTATCTAACGGCGACCATCTTTCCATACAGATTTGTTTGCCTGTCTTTCTATTGGGTGTACACTGCTTTAAGCAGACATTAGGTTCCAATTTGTTGTTACTCAAAGGAGCAATTTAAGAACCATTTTAAGGAATTATTTTAGATGTTTGGAAGCATAATAATACCTAGCCTTTTCAGATTTAGATTTCTCTGGGGTGGGAAAGGATTTTGAGTTCAGTAGCTCAATTCAGCTACTAAATCCCATTTTCCTGATTTACCTGTATTTCAGTGGAAGTGATGCCGCATCCATTCAGACCAGAGCCACTTTGAGTAAAGATGGAAAGCATTACCTATTAAATGGTTCAAAGGTACAGAACGGGCTACTTTGTCAATGTCAATTTAATCAATGTGATTTACATTTCTAAAGAGAAAGCTCGCTGAATGAGATCAGCCTTTTTTACCAAGAGTGAACTGCACAAACACTAAAATAGCCTCATAAGAAAGCAAGTGTATCCAACGGTGTTTTTCTTTTGTGTGAACTTTCTAGCCATTTAGTGTTTAAAAAGGATTCATTTCCCAGTGTTGAATCCAGTTTGTCAGATCTGTATTCACCCTTAGGTGATTATTTCAGAAAACATGCTGCGGATGAATACTAAAGATACAACGTCTGCCTATCTGTTCATACATATTTAGTGTAGTAATTTTCATGTTTCTTCTGAGTGGAACATAAAATATGTTCTTTTCTTTCAATTGCAGATATGGATATCCAATGGTGGTATTGCAGATATCTTTACTGTGTTTGCAAAAACTGAGGTGGTTGATGAAGATGGTACATTCAAAGACAAAATTACTGCTTTTATTGTAGAAAGAGTTTTTGGTGGAATCACTAATGGAAAAGCAGAGGATAAACTAGGGATACGTGGATCTAATAGTAAGAATTATATTCACATTGTGGAATTTACAAGTGCAAATTGTTTACTAAACCTCAATATCAATTCCAGTGTTTTGTCAACAAGTTTTTCTAAAACGTCTGGGACAGATTTTTTTTAATTGGCAAAAAAGTATTTGTATGCATATATTTTCTGAAAAATTTTAGTTGCGTGATCGCATTCACCATTATTTACTTCATAACTGCATTTAGAATAAAACCCCACTGCCATTATCCTCTTCTGTAAGCTGTATTTTTCATTAACTGAAGTTAGTGGTAGATGGTGGGATTTCATATGCCACATTTATTTTTATCTCCTTTTGTGATCTTTGTCCTGCTGAAAATAACATTGTATCAGAAACTCAATGTAATTTATGACTTGTGCAATTATACCTACTATTGAGAATAAGCATGATAGGAAATGGACTTTTTTGTACCATTCATTCCACACAAATGATGTTTAGGACAACTAATTTCACACCAGCTCTTAGCCCATTTTAGTTTATTATAAGAGTCTCAAGCAGGGGATCATCTTTTTTCATAGCATCTATGTTAATTAATATGTAATGTAATCAAAATATTACATTCTAGTTCTTTAAATAGCACATTTTGATAAAGGAATTAGTCCTGAACACAGAATACAGCATCTGGAGTCATAGAATTGTACACATACCTCTTCTCATTATCTCAATCTTTTCACATCTGGTATTCACCTCATTGAGAATCTGAATCTAATTGTAACTTTCAGATATAACACATAGTCCTGCTGGCAACAGCCACGGTCTATGTCTAATTTGGGGAATGGGAAGAGTTGGAAATTAGAATACTGAGCTTCATAATTAGGCCTCACTCCCAGTCTTGAAATCTTCTTCAAGTCTTTTGATTTACTTGTGAGTGTTTATATTTTCAAGGATATTGCAAAACGTTGAATACTTTTTAATCTTACAGCTTGTGAAGTTCACTTTGAAAATACAAAAATTCCTATAGAGAATGTTATTGGAGAAGTTGGAGGAGGGTTTAAGGTAAGATGTAGAGATAATTCTGTACATTTCATTGTGACATTAGAGAATGAATTTCATAATATAGCATGATCAATTGTCCAGAATTCCAGCTAAATGAATAACACTGACTCTTGATTTTGAATAAAAGGGAACTATGAGAGAAAAACTATATGCATTTTCCTTTCCTATCTGTATTTCAGGTTGCAATGAATATTCTAAACAGTGGAAGATTTAGCATGGGCAGTGCTTCTGCTGGAATGCTTAAGAAACTGATTGGTAAGGCTAAGCTTCTGGATTGCCAAGTTCTTGCATTAGGACCTTTTGTGCAAAGATTACTGTCATATCCTTATAAATATTAGTTTAGGTTATTAATCTCTTTGACACAGTATTTTCTTTAGGAATTACATGCTGATCTTTATTTTGATCTCAGTCAAGATTTTATTCATCAGTGCAGCAAGTTACAGTATTGAGAAAGGTGTTAGCTAGAGAGAAAGTTGGTAATAACTTTGTAGGCTAGATAAACCCTCGGGTGTTGAGGTGATGTTCTAAGAGAGTTGTAGTTTGGAGACGCTGTCGAAAATTTCTCAGAATGCTGTTTATACGTATAATTTTTGATGAAAATCACAAAGCTTGGTGAAGGAAACAAGTTTGTGTTGTGCTATAAGGACACATAAATACCTGTTATTTGGGGACTGGGAACTGCTTTTACCTGCTTTTTATTCAATATTCTGGAAATTATTTGCCTAATATGATTAGACAGGTTTTTTTTGTTCCAGAGCACACATTGTATTACAAATTATATGTGTCCTGGGCTCAAAAAGAGTGTTCTTTGTTTATTTACTTCATACAACTGTTTGGAAGAAAAATATGTGCAAGTCATTGAAAACCTTTTTATTTTAACTGAGGTAAATATAAATGTTTAAAATGAACTTTGCCTTTAAATATCCTGACGTTTATACAATTCTTTTTTGTATTTGAAAGAAATGTTACATGAAGTCATTAAGACAATATGGTAATCATATTTCACATCAGTGAAATCATGCTATCAGTGATCTCAATATAAATGTGTAAATATAAAAACAAATGACGCTGCATTGATGGTGCCGCAAAAGTTAAATTGGGATTTCAGTGTAAGTATTGTCCATGAGTCAGTTTAATTTGTTACCTTAATTCTAAATTTCTTTTTATTGACACATTTAAACAATATGTTGCTTTTCAGACTCAGTCCTAATGCATAGTCTTATTCAATTGCCTCCTTTTCTCACTTTTTCAAGAAATGACTGCAGACTATGCTTGTACAAGAAAACAATTCAATAAGAAGCTGAGTGAATTTGGATTAATTCAGGTGAATAGGAAATTGTTTAATTTATTTGAGAAATGCTAAGGAATTTAACCTGCTTTGAGCAATATCAAATTGTAACAGTTTCTGGTTTAAAACATATGACTTTATTGCTAATATTGTAAATAAAGTGAATTATTGCAAGTTTATAAGAATATTGTATTAAATCATGATTTCTTAAAACCGGAAAGAAAGTCTAATGTTATTTTTAATTTATGCAGAATATTTAAATATAATGGATATTTTAAATGAATCTTTCAGGATAAATTTGCCCTTATGGCTAGGAAAGCTTATGTAATGGAAAGCATGGCCTATCTCACTGCAGGAATGATGGACAGGCCAGGAATCCCAGATTGCTCCGTTGAAGCTGCCATTGTTAAAGTAAGCTTTATTGAGATATTGGGGTAAGGCTAGAAGTACCATATTTCTCCTAATGTAAATAAATTGCATTTATTTTTAATATTTTTTTAATGTATTCTATTGATGTCTATTTTTAATTATGTGAGCCGCCCCGAGTCCTTCGGGAGAAGGGCGGCATATAAATGCAAATAATAATAAATAATAATAAATAAATAATGTTCAAACACAAGAAATCGGTAATATATTTTTCCCTTTGTTTCCCACAATTCCAGTTAAATACTTTTGTTTGGCTGCTTAAATGATAGCCCTTGTATTAATTCAGTTTTCATTTGGTGTGACTGCTCATCTGTAAAATTTTGTACATGTAACTGAAATGAAAACATTTATTATTATTATTTATTAATTCAATTTATATGCCGCCCCTCTCCTGAAAGACTCGGGGCGGCTTATAGCAACAAAAACAACAATAACAATTTAAATTAAAAATGCAGAAAATTAAAGTTAGAATTTAAAATTAAATTAAAATAAAATAAATAAAAGTTGAATGCCAGGAACTAAGATTTGCCAGGTAGGATTATAGAAATTATCAATGAAATGTATTTCATAAATTAATGTAAATTTACTCAAATTTAGTTGGGAGGGACTTTGCATATCTTATGTGTCCACTAGTTTGGCTTTATTCGTGTTCTGGTATATGTGAATGGTATATAGCAATAGCACTTAGACTTATATACCTCTTCACAGTGCTTTTACAGCCCTCTCTAAGCAGTTTAGAGTTTGCATATTGCCCCCAACAATCTGGGTCCTCATTTTACCCACCTCAGAAGGATGGAAGGCTGAGTCAACTTTGAACCTGGTGAGATTCGAATTGCCAAACTGCTGGCAACCAGCAAGTCAGCAGAAGTAGCCTGCAGTACTGCACTCTAACCACTGCGCCACTGAGGCTCAGAGAATGTTCATTCTATGAGAACATTGAGAACTGACTCTGGTTCTCAGAATATTGCTTTTCAAATGGCACTAAAGATGGCATTATCAGATTTGGAGAATTCTAGAATTTCTAGCAATATAAATATCTCAAATAGCAATAGCACTTAGACTCATTTACTGCTTCATAGTGCTTAAGTGATTTACAGAGTCAGCATATAGTCCAATAGTCTGGGTCCTCATTTTACCCACCTTTGACGGATGGAAGGCTGAGTGAACTCTGAGCTGGTCAGGATTAAACATCTGGCAGTGGGCAAAGTTAACCTGCAGTACTGCATTCTAACTACTATGCCACCATGATTCAGCAGATGAAAGCAAAATAAAAACAAAGACCCACCCCCACCCCAATCAATATATTCCATAGGCACATATAACTCAGTAGCGTATCCTGTTTGCTTAGTTCATAAGTATAAAATGAGTGCATTTTTATCATGAACGCGAGAGACAAAATTGTTCTTATAATAACTCATATCTTCATATTCTGTAGTTCAGCAGTTATTAATAAATTTATTCCCATTTTTAAAAAACCATGCTGTTTTTCATAAGTCTGTTTGACATCTTCATCCCACTAGCATGACAAAATTTAATAGTAACTTAAACTAAGTGCTTCTTATATTTCTAAGTTTTAAAAACATTAATCTAGGGTTTTTTTTCTTACGATTATGGGCAGGTGTTCAGTTCAGAAGGTTCTTGGGTTTGTGTGAGTGAAGCACTGCAAATTCTTGGAGGCCTTGGCTACATAAAAGATTATCCGTATGAACGCTTTCTCCGGGATTGTAGGATACTTCTGATTTTTGAGGTAAATATGAATGCCTTCAGAAAAAATATAACAACTGTTCCATAGTCTTATAATAGTAAGGCATTTTCAATCTTTGTACAAGATTTCAATGTAGCTTTGCAAGCTGTTGACAGAAATAACACTTTAATACAAATTAAAGTGTATTAACTTTAATTCTTCTTCTTGGGCCATATTGGACATTGGCAATCATGTTGGCAATCCTATTTTTGTCAACAGCCGTATGAAAAAGTGCTGCTGAATTTTGTCCAAACCAGTCCTTTAGGTTCTGAAGCCATGATGTTCTTCTTCTGCCTGGACCTCATTTGCCTTCAAACTGTCCCTGGAGGATTAAGTGAAGGATGCCGTATTTTTCTGGGTGTCACATCACATGTCCAAAATATTCTGACTTTTGCTTTTTAATGGCTTTATTTCCCTTCGCTTTCCCAGGCAGCCTATCACCTCCTCATTTGTGATTTTGTTAACCCAGCTTATATATAACAGCCGTCTGTAAATCCACATTTCAAATGCTTCTAGTTTCTTCAAGTGGTTTTCTGTCAGAGACCAACTCTCTGCTCCATAGAGCAGGATAGAAAAGATGTAACATCTTACAAGCCTCATTTGCAATCTTAGGCTTATGTCGTGACTGCAGAAGACCTTTTCCATTTTGAAGAATGAAAATGAAATGTATTAACTTTAATACAGATTTAAATTGCTCAAATGTTTCTATTTCTATTTCAGGGAACAAATGAAGTTTTGAGGATGTATATTGCTTTGACCGGCATACAATATGCAGGCAAAATATTAACTGAAAAAATAAAGTATGTAATTTTTTGAAATAATCATATTAACTGAATTAATACTGGATGTAGATTGAAAATTGGTCAGTAGGAACAGCACTAAAGGAAAAGGATGCTTCACACTTTTTTCCTTGCATTAATGGATCTTTTAATAATGCTCCATTTGTATTCTGGAAGAATAGTTTTAAAGTACCATATTTTTCGGACTATAAGACGCACCTTAGTTTTTGGGGAGGAAAATAGTTTTGGGGGGTGGATCGGCCTCCCGGAGTACCCCAATCAGCTGTTCTCAGAGGTGAACTTTAGCAACAGGTTCGTTGGTTGTAAGCTCTGCGCCTTGCTTTTTTTTCCAGCCTCTGAAACCTCGGTTTGAAAGACTTTTTTTCCAGCAGCTCAAAGGGAGGTTTCAGAGGCTTTTTTCAGCCTCTGCAACTTCCGTTTGGGAAGCTTTTTTTCAGCCTCTCAAAGGGAGGTTTCAAAGGCTTTTTTCAGCCTCTGAAACCTCCATTTCAGAGACTGGCTAGGGCTACATTTGGACTACCCAGATTTTCATCCTCTTTTTGGGGGTAAAAAGGTGCTTCTTATATTCCGAAAAATACAGTTAGTCTTACAAGTTCAGATGGTGTTACCTAGTTTGGATAATGAAATGTCTGCAACAGCCAAGCTCAGAGAGCACCAAAGACCCCTCATTTCAACCCTGTGCTATAAATATTCTCCTTTTAAAGTGAAGCCAATTGTAACGTGATTAAAACTACAAAATGTCTGTAATATTGGTCATTTAGCTATTGATGCTATGAATTGGCATCAGTTCAGTAGAAAAAGTATGTAATCAAGGAAACTCAAGGTAGCTTATATGATAACAATGATTCTGCAGATGAGAATTCAGTTTCTGCTGATACCACAATAGCTTATATGTCAGCATTTTTACCTACATAGGTAGTCCTTGAATTATGACAATTGAGCCCAAAATTTCCATTGCTAAGCAAGACAGTTGTTAAACGAGTTTGGCCCCATTTTATAACCTTTTCTGCCACAGTTGTTAAGTGAATCTGGCTTCCCCATTCACTTTGCTTGCCAGAAGATCACAAAATGTGATCATGACTCCAACATAAATACATAGTTGCCAAGAGTTTGAATTTTGAGCTCATGACCACAGCAAGTGCAAGTTGTAAGTGTGAAAAATGGTCATAAATCACTTTTTTCAGAGCCATTATAACTTTGTGAACAGTAACTAAGCAAATGGTTGTAAGTCAAGGACTATCTGTATCATATTTGCAAATATTCCAAGGATTAAGAAATGAAGGCTGTGATCTTTCTAATCCAGACCACAATGTAAGAGGTGGCCAACATAACTCTGGCTTATATTGTGATTTATTGTAAAAAAGGTAAAGGTAAAGGTTCCCCTCGCACATATATGCTAGTCATTCCTGACTCTAGGGGCCAATGCTCATCTCTGTTTCAAAGCCAAAGAGCTAGCACTGTCCGAAGACGTCTCCATGATCATGTGGCCAGCATGACTAAACGACAAACGCACATGGAACGTTGCTCCCTTCCCACCAAAGGTGGTCCCTATTTTTCTACTTGCATTTTTTACGTGCTTTCCAATTGCTAGGTTGGCAAAAGCTGGGACAAGTAACGGGAGCTCACCCCGTTATGCAGCATTAGGGATTCAAACCGCTGAACTGCTGACCTTTTGATCGAGAAGTTCAGCGTTTTAGCCAATGAGCCACCACGTCCCTTTATTGTAGATGAATTTTTTATTCATCTAGAATGCAGTATTTTGTATTTTTATTATAAATACAATATTTTGTATTATATTGTAGATGAATTTTTAATTTTTTTATTGAATTTATTGTAGATTACTTCAATGATTGTATTGTTACTTCATTTCTGTTTGTTTTTTTCATAGTTTTATTTACATTTTCTTAATTATTATAAGACACCCAGAATAACATACTATATGTAAGATGGGCAGCCATATCACTTTGGTAGGTAGTTGGTAGGATTAAAGTAAATCCAGGCATATACAAAGCACAGCTCAGAGGCAACTGGTACTTGACAGCAGCCAAGACAATTTGACTTCTTTTAATTCATTGCATTTGGGCTGCCTTAGGTTTTGTAGAAGTTTAAGCTGCATTTTTACCTCTTGCCACTGAATACCCACCGCCCCCCAAAAAGCAGGAGTCTTTTATTTTCTTTTTCCCCAGAGCAGAGCCCTTGTCACATTGAAAAGCAGGGGAAAACAAATATTGAATAAAATGGGTACTAAGGTGAAGAAAAAACAAAGGACAGTTATGCACAATATTACGCGGGCACACCATTTAAATTAATACAATTATTCTTCTGCAGAGAATTCAAGAAAAGAAACGTAAAAGTGATGTGGAATATAGTTATGAGCAGGCTGTTTGGCAGCAAGCCTCCAAGCATAGGACTAACTGGACAAGGGGGAGCAGTTCATCCCAGTCTCAAAGTAAGTGTTCCATATAGGAAAATGGTAATACGTATTATAGTCCTCCAGGCTTTTTAGTGCAATACCAAATTCTTCCATTTATTATTTAGGGAACAAAATATGTTTGATTTTACATACCGTTTCCCCCCAATTAAGCCCAATCAGGCTTTTGAGTGCATGGCAATAAGGCCAAGCGTTTATTTCAGGGTTCAAAAAAATGTAAGACAGGGTCTTATTTTCTGGGAAATGTTTAGACCAGTATTTTCCAAATCTTGGCAATTTTAAGATGTATGGATTTTGATTTCCAAAATTCTCCTGGCTGCATGGTAGCTGGGGAATGCTATTAGAATTAAAGTCCACACATCTTAAAGTTGCTAAGATTGAAAAAATACATTTTGACAGTTGGCCCATTATTGGTGACACTGTCCCCTTCTGCGCAGTCTAGCTGCTGCAGTTCCTTCTTAAAGGGGAAATAGCTCTTTTACTATGAAGACCCTTTTTAATGATCCCTTGCAGCTTCTGGTGGTAGTGTTTTTTTGGTTGGGTGGAGGAATTAACCAATCTAGGAAACATAATAGTAGTTGTGATTATTCTTGAAATTTTGAGCCTGGCTACTTGGAGTCACGTTACCATTAAATGTGAGTACTTTGGTGTTAGTTCAGCCAGGATCTTAACCTGGAAATGGCAGACTGCTGGGTCTGGTATGGTACAGTTATTTCATTGATTTGGTTAAGTACATCTTGCAAATTGGCTGCCAGTAGCTTTCCTGCATCTTGGAAAACTTGCCTGGAGAACCTGGAACTGTCCACATAAAATGCATATGTAATCTTTTGTATAGCTCCCTTAAGAAGTCATATAAATAAATGGAACTTGATGTGTGAAAAGAGCTAAATGACCCTTTTATGGAATGAGCAATTATTTGAAATATGTATTTCAACTGGCTGCAGGTATAAAGCTGATAATAGTTACTGGCTAAGCAAGGTCATTTTCACTGACCTCCATGGGTTCTTCAGTCTACATGCATTTAAGAAAGCAAATTTATTTTCTGGCTTGCTAATAGAATGGAAAGAGCTATCAAAAAGAAAAAGTTTGAAACTTAAAAGATAATCTCATTGCAAAAAAGATGTCAAAGCATTAACTCTCTGGGTTTTTTACATATATTTAACATGTTTCTCCTTCTGACCACCTACCTTCTCTTTTTAATAAAAAGCCTGCTTGTATTAAAATCAACATATTGATTTTGAATAGCCATCTACATTGTGTGCATAATATGAGCCATTAAACTCAAGACTGCAAAAAGTCACCCAGTCATGACTAAGGTACCCAATATGTACTTTATGTCCATGTCTCAAGTTGAGTATATCTTGAAAATATAGTGTCTACATTTCTTTTTCTTTGCAGGAAAGTGTCGAGAAACTTGAACAAAACATCTTTGAGTTTGGAAGGACAGTTGAAAATTTACTAATGAGGTTTGGCAAGGTAAACATCGCTTGACCAGAATAATAAATTAGATGGGTTTTTTTATCTATTTGTCTTCTCACTTTTTTCACTATCCACATCAGTATGGGAATATTATTACTAAATTTATTTATAAGCATAGCAATTCATGATGGCTAGTGATTCTTTATTACTGTTTTCTTTAATACTAGACTATTGTGGATGAGCAGATGGTTCTTAAAAAAGTGGCAAACATTGTCATTAATTTATATGCAATGACTGCAGTCATATCCAGGGCTAGCCGATCTATCTGCATTGGTTTGAATAATCATGATCATGAGGTGAGTTTGTTTTACATATTAATGTGATGAATTTGAATGATGGTATAATAAAGCAGACAGAAGGGGGACATTCAGCTTATTTTTACTTTTAACTGAGAACAAAATTTAAGTATATTTCCAGTTGAGGCATTTTAAAAGAAATTTAAAAATGAATTATCTTGTCATTTCTGTGACAAGATGATTTTTGTAAAAAAGATCAGATTCTTGCTTTATTTCTCCAGTGCATCATAACATTAGCATAATTTTGAAATAATTTGGCGTATACATGATAATGTTTTTATGATTAAGAAAAGCTAAATGGAACTCCATGTACAAAGTTTGCACAGAGATGTTGGCGATGAACAGAAATGACTACTGCCTACCATGTTATATTTGATTATCCTGCCTTCACTAGTTGATGAGCCACAATAGGCTTTTAACAATGAATTAGCAAAATAATAATTCTCTTCTTCCTCTAGAACAAAGGTGTCAAACTCAAGGTCCAGAGGCCGGATCTGGCCTGCAGGGTGCTTAGATCTGACCCGTGGGGCCACCCTGGAAACAGCAAAGGACCGGCCCACAGTGCCTCTGCCAACAAAAAGAGCTTCATTTTTGTTGGCAGAGGGTTGCAGGACGTAGTCACAGTCAAAAACAGACCTCGGGAGCCCATTTTCGCTGGCAGAGTGCTCAGGCCGCCACAGGCACCCCAACTCGAGTGATGTTGAACTGGCCATGCCCCCCCTGCCCCCCCCTAAGGTCAAACACAACCCTGGTGTTCGACCCCAAGATCAAACACAACCCTCAATGAAATCAAGTTTGACACCCCTGCTCT
>JANHFM010002747.1:37773-50268 GCA_032468115.1 Grayia smithii | reverse complement strand
TTGGACACACAAGGAATTTGTCTTGGTGCATACTCTCTCAGTGTACATAAAAGAAAAGATACATTCGGCATGAGTAACTGGGACATACTAAAAATAATTCTTATCAAAGATGAATATTAAAACATACTATGCAAGAACTATACAACAATATGGCAAGTAGTACAAGAGTACAATTGGAATTCACCTAATACCATGTCAGTTGGTAACAAGGAACTATGAATATCTAAAAGATATATTTGTATTTTATGGTGATTAAATCAAACACCTGGAGATAATTATTTCTATGAAAATATTCTGTTTAATAGAAAATAACACTGCATTGCCCAAATGAAAGGTGATATTGAAAGATTAATGAAGTACTCTTAAACTGTGGGGAAGAATAAATGCAGTAAAAACTGAATAAGGCTTCTTGTAGTGATGGGCATTTCAAAAGCAGTGTCTATGCTGGTTTCATGTATGTTTGAGTTATGTCCACAAGTAGCTCCTTATTGGTTAGATATTACTATAGTGAACACTTGCAAGAAAATAAAGGTTCAAGTAAATAAATATATTGTTAAATTGCATTCCATACAGTATACAATTATCCATTTTGAAAGAGTCTTGGATACACAGTGTGGACTTTTGCAAAAAAAAAGATTCAGTTTGCTTGGAAGACTGCAAAAAATTTAAACCATTAAAATAGTTTTGGATCAATGATGAGTTACGCTTAGATAACATGCTTTCATATCATCTAGGTTTTACTGATTGCCTAAAAATTAAATGGTAATTACCGGTCTAATAATACTCTTTTATTACTGAAGAATTTTAACAAAGGAGAGAAGGAGTAAGGAATTTTAACAAAGGAATAAGTAATACTTACTTAAGGTAAGTATTACCTTAAAGTGGTCTGTCCACATTTCCAATTCAGACTACCTCCAAATCACTAAACTGTCAAGAGACCAGAACACTCAGATTCAGGTCCAGGGCCATGCAACTCAAAAGTGCAACCCTGGCATTTTTGTTGTGGTTGAAATGTACAGGAGGGTGGGTCCATCTTGCAAGTATTTATCTCCCTCCCTGATATTCCTCCATCATATTCCAATTTTCCTTGTCACCCATCTCTGGGGAGAATAATACCTGCTAGAAGAGGAATGAGGTCCAGCTGCAAATCCGCTATTCCAAACTTCCTTGCCTGGGCTGCTAAGGCAGCTGCTTCTTTACCAATTAACTTCTGCGCGGCCTGTTTTGATTTCTTCTCAGCACTTAAAATATTACCCTTTTGTGATGGCCTCCGCTTTTCTGAGTGAAGAAAAGCTGGAAAATTATAGAAATTAATTTATAATTTGAATAAAATTGATTTGTAAAGACAGAAATGTGGTTATTAGATTTAGCTTCAATTTCATTGCCTCACAAACTGGAAGTTGAATCGCGACAACTGGATTTTTCTTTTGGGTTTGAGTTCAGTTACCATCGTTCAATTTCTGAGAACTCTACCTGGATGATTGAGAATCTTCACTGACACATTGCCTCACTATGTCTTACTTCTCTTCTCAGCTCTTCATAATGCTGCATATCTTAAAAGGAAAGAGCATGATGGACATACATATATATGCAGCCATGAAGGTATGCTAAAAATGGTACAGGCAGAATGAAATCAGGAAGTCCCTACTGTGTCTTACTAAATTCTCTGCACTGCGTCATTCAATTCTCTCAATCTGAGAGCAGTTCATTTATCCATTACCCATGGCACAATACTGTAAACTTACAATGTTATTGTTAAGTATTACAGCTCAATTATAAGGAGCTCTGGACAAGTGGGAGAATCATACATTGGTTTTACTTATTTTTTATTTTGTCAATTTCATTTTGTCAATTTCTCACTTAAGAATTCTCAATTCTTAATTTATATCTTATCTTAATCTAACCTTGTCAAAGATTGTTTTTAGTGACCAACCCAGATTGGATTGTTCTCAGTGCTTAAAAACAGATCATTACAGAGTTTACTTCATAAAACTCTAGATAGCTATTTGCTACCCATACTGAAGGATGCAGAAATGTGCTCTCAGTGACACACTCACCTGTAGACGCTCTTTCCTTTCTGTCTGAAGAAGGTGGTTTGCTCCCATTAGTTTTTAACCCTGAGTGTTTAGCAGACAGTGACACACGGTGTTTGTGTTTTATAATTTTAGCGTCCTGAATGGTTTTTTCTTTAAAAGAAGATTCTATGCTCCCAGAAAAACTGAGTGCACTTAAATGGAAAAGAAGGAATAAAGCTCGTGTTATCCAGAGGAAAATATTATATATTATCTATATTGCTGCTGCTGGAAAACAAACCAATTAACAGTTCAACTTAGATAAAGTAGAAATAAAAGAAATATAATACAGATGGAATTCTGAATTTTCTCTAAGATCTATCTATCTTCTTGACTGTGGAAACCAAAATGCCCCCAACAGTCGCATCACCCCTCATCCAAACATGGGATTCTGTGCCTCTGTGGCTGCTGGGTTCTTTGGTGGTGGTAGAGAACAGAATCTCATCTGCAACTCTTGGTTTTAGTTCTTACGCGTTAGATCTAGATTTTATAAGGATCGCATACATGGGAACCTTTAACATTTATGGGACAGAGTAATAAGAGAGTAACAAGGTAAAAAATAGAAATGAAATAGAACTGGTAACTATTTTATCATTTTTCTCTGTATGATCTAACTTGCTCAGAGCTGTAGACTCTTTTTTTTTTTAGAATGCTTTTTTCCCCTCACCAAAACGTTGCCAAGTCTTGCAGCTGTTGCAAAACCCACAGCAGAACCTGCAGGACAGCCTATTAGTTTAAAAAAAACCCATTTGTGAAATAAACATTTGCTAAATTTATGCCAAGAGTTGATGAATGTCCAACTGCTTGTATAAGGCCATATGGAAGGTTGTCACACAAGGGCTGCACCATCCTGCATGTTCTAACAATATTGTGGTACTTTGAGAACTCAGTGAAAGCTGAGCCAATTAATTACAGATGAAAATCAGCTCAGTTTTCAATCCCAAGGAAACATGAGGACATTTTTGCAGTACTTGCTCCAGGATGCAGGGCAAGGCACTTAGTTCTAGTAGGAATTCTTACCTAATCCATCCTCCCTATCCCTGGGACTCCCCTGTCACTTCAACTCCTCTCCCATCATTCTCCACTGCACTTATGGCAGTCCAAGCCATAAGTGCAGTCCAAGCCATAAGTTTTTATTCTTTCCCTGCCAAGGGAATGTTGGAAAGAAATGATGAAGAGACCCATGTTTCTTTTTCTCTGCCCATCTGTCTTTCAACAGGAAAATGCTTTGAAAACCAATTCACAGTTGGATAAAATGTGGCATGGGGAAGAGAACCTGACAGAAGGAAAGTTGTGTTGAAAATGGACCTAATGTGGCTAGAGGCTATCAGGAGACAAAATCCTGAAAAAATTCTTCCCATGCAGCCATATCAGAAAGGTAAATAGGGCACAGCACTATTATTGTCATCTATTAATTGCAGACAAAGGAACCCATGGAACACAGCACTCTCTCTGTTACAACCCTACTAAGATCTTTGCTGGAATCCAGGGAAAAAGGATGACAGAGACCTGTCATATATGGCATCTTCCATACCTGCCAAGCTCACCCCAGGTATTCTTAGGCTGAATGCTAGCAAGGTATGTATTCCTGGAAATACATGTGCAAAGCAGATGCTATAGGCTGGCTCAATAACATCTGCCAATGCTCAGTCTTCAAGCTAGCTCTACATTGGTGGAGAGGGAAGTTCAGAAAATAAGATTCTCTGCCATTTAATTTGTTGTTTATCAACTGAATGATTTGTATATTCATGACAAATAGTTTGATTATTATAAAAACAGAGACATTTTATTGTTCTATCTATTGCATTTTTTCATGATGTCTTGAAATTTCAAATATTTTTTGTTTCATTTCTCTTTTCAATTTGTAATATTTAATTCCAAATATATAGCTTTTGCTAAAACTTGACATAAAAATACAATTTTGCTGTTACTAATTGGCTTTTCTATAAACACTAAAGAAAAAAGCTATCTGCTGCTTTAAAATATTATTTCTGGAGATCCATGTTTTTCTCCAGGTATCCTATTAAAAAAATCCTATAACGTAATAGCTACCTTGAGGAGGTTAATGCAGGACAGACTAGCTCAGATAATTCTCATAAACACGATTTGGGAAGAGAAATGTGTAGACCAGCCTTCTCTCTTTCCCTGATCTCTTTCCTCTAGATAAAAACTACAACTTCTATAAGCTCACAATCAGCATAGCACAGCAGACTTGGAGACTGTGTCAAATTTACTAGACATGTGTGTGAATGCTGAAAACACTCAAGGGGGTTGTGAAATTGTAGAAAGTAAGGAACATGACCTCGAGAGAAATAGGCCAAATCGTTTAACAAACCTACAAGGAAAAAAAAAACATGGCTTAAGTCCAAAACAAGAGAAGGAATGCACAAAATACTCATGTGGCACTTCTTTAATCCACATGAGTATTGGGGTGGTAGTGATGGTAAAACGTGCAAGATTGATGTCAGCCCCACTATGTAAAGCAAACCAATAAATCAATTCTACACCAAGCTAAGATTACTATTTATAAATAGTAACAGAATCATGCCTATGGCTGTCAAGGTCATCTTCCTTACTCCAGAAACAGCCACTCCAAATCTCTACATGATTATGGCTCTCAGAATCTCCAGAACAGAACATTCGAGAGTATAGTCTAATCAACTAGACAATTAAGAATTTCTAGCAATAAGAAGTTAGAGAGTGTGTCACACATTTGCAGGCACTGGTAAATGAACAGCTTCTATCAATATGCCAGTTTAGTTTAATGGTTAAGGTAGACTAGAAAGCAGCAGGCTTCTGGTTGCCTTATTCTAAAAGAGACCACCCCAAAAAAAAAATCATTCTTGGAATTTTATACATGTGAGGTATAAATACATATGACAGGTCAACCAAATTCCCACTAACCCTCCTCTGATTTCTATCTATATCAGTCATTTGATAATGGCTAATAATGATATAGCTAGAGTCTCTGGCACTTCAAGAACATCATTAATAGCTCAAGAGTGATTGAATTATTTTAAATAGGAGTTAACTCAGCTCAGAATAACTATGGAAGAAAATTTGTTGGCAGCAATGAAGACACATTTCTACACTGACTGGCATAGCATCACTTGCAATGCAAGTGTGATAAAAGAAGCTGTTTCCTTCGGCAACAAATCTTATTACTGTCAGATTTTTCAAAATGTCAAACCCACATCATCCAAATTATTTTCCAAGGAATGTTTTAAGTTTATTTCCTTGGCAACATTAACTTATAACATATCTGCTAAAATGGGATTATACGATTGTAGTACTTTTATTAGAGTTAACATTAACTGTTAACATGTGGGAATGAGTTGTTATCCTGCTGGAGGAAAAATGGGGAAAAAAAGGATACATTAGGAAAAATGCAAATATGTGACTAAGAAACATGTATTTAATCTACAAAATACAAAATTAAGCTATGTTTAAAATAAGAAATGTAGTAAATCAAGAAATCTTAAAACAGCCACAAGCCTCAACATTTTTTCTCAAAAAAACACAATTTTATCACTTTGCAATTATTTATTTCCAGAAGTTCAAGATCCCCCAATCTTTTATTTCAAAATTAAAAGTATAGTCTGATGACCTAGATGTGAAATGGTTTAATATCTTTCCCAAAATCTCAGAAATAATTGACGGAAATTTCCAGAGTGAAGGGAAATTGTCTTAAAGGGAAATAGCTTTTTCAAGAGTCTGTAGAAACTGCTGTTCTTTCTGTTTTAGCTCACAGACTTTATTTATTGTGTTCTGTTTTTGTGTTCTGTGTGTGCTAATTTTTACCTATGAAAGCTATGAAAACAACACCACTGCCATATATCAAAAACATCTCAGAAACATCCAGCAGATTATTACAACTAAAGCCCTCCAAAATATCTTAAGTAAACCGAAGGACCCAGTAGCACAAGAAAAAAACAAATTATCTACAATAAAGCATAAGGATTCTTAACAGCCACTATATAACAGCCGGAAGTGCAGAAGGCTAGCAGAGCGCATCCATGAACATCAATCAATCAGAAGACATGATAAACACCCAATGTCACAACATTAATTTTAACTGAGAAACGTGACCATCCTAGACCAAGCTATATTCAAAAAAACACCAGGGAATTCCTGGAAACTTGGCATTCAGGCAAACAGACACATTTACACACAATTCAAAAAATACAATAAAACAGATAAAGAAACAAAAATACCAGAACACATTCTCCCTAACAACCCACACTCGGATAAGAGAGTTAATAGGAAATTTCCAAAAGTGATTAAAAAGTGAGGCTTGCAAATGTTGTTGTTAGTTGCGAAGTCATGTCCGACCCATCGCGACCCCATGGACAACGTTCCTCCAGGTCTTCCTGTCCTCTACCATCCTACGGAGTTCATTTAAGCTCACGCCTACTGCTTCAGTGACTTGCAAATGTAGTGCCCTTTAAAAAATTCCATTTGTGGTTGAAAGTAAGATACCTAAACCCTTCATCTCCCAGTGCTCAAATCTGGAAAAGAGCCTGTCCTGTGGTCTCCTCACAAGGAGCAGCCCTCCAGAGGACCTATGGGTGATTGTCCCTCCTCTTATCCAGACAGGTTCTGAAGAACCAGTGTACCCTGGCACTGATTTGGTAAATTACTTTGGTCTTTGCCATAGTCATTGACTCCACCTTCATACAGTTATCTATACTACCATGCCTTCCCCTGAATCCCCATTATTACATCTGGACTGCTTATTAATATATTATGTCTTTTATTTTAATCTTTATATTGTTTTTGTTTTAATAATTCTGCAATCTATCCATGATCTGATCAGTGTGCAAATTAAAAAAAAAACAAAATACAAAGTTAACAGATGCCAAATAAATGCAAAATTCCAGGTACCTACAATTTTTGCATGGAGATAAGTGGCTTTTCAGGAGAACAGAGAACAAACTGAGAGAAAATGTCACAGTTAATTACTTTTATATAGCTACTCATAAGGACTTTGGTTGGCATTCACAATAAAACAATCCAAATAGATAGAAACCAATTAAAAATACAACCAAAAGTAATTTAAAAGATAAAAACAACTAAAATCACAAAAAAAGAAAATGCGCCTGAAACAAAGAGGCAACTATTATGTAACCGTCTTAGCAGGCTCCTGCCTATCATGGGATTTAGGCCAGTTAACAAAACCATTTTTTGAGGGTCTTCTGGAAGACCAACCAGGTTGGTCCAAGACTTACCTTGGAGGAAAGAGCTTTTCCAAAGAGTGGAGTCACAGCAGAAAAAGCTTTCCTCCTAGATCCCATCCAACAAAACTCCCTGGCTAATAGGACTCATAATATACCATTCCCGCTAGAATCGGTGAGATGGGTAGATATAACTGGGAGAGGCAGACCAGAAATAATTTGGTCCCATGCCATGTATGACTTTAAAGGTAATAACCAGCAGCTTGGATTGGATCTGGAAGCAATAGCAATACACTTAAGACTTATATACTGCTTCACAGTACTTTATAGCCCTCTCTTAGCGCTTTACAGAGTCAGCCTGTTGCCCCCAAAAATCTGGGTCCTCATTTTACCGATTTTGGAAGGATGGAAGGCTGAGTCAACCTTGAGCCTGGTGAGATTCGAACTGCCAAACTGCTGAAAGCCGGCAGTCAGCAGAAGTAGCTTGTAGTACTGCACCATCTCTAACCACTGCACCACCATGGCTCACCAAGCACATCGACAACTAATGCAGCTTGTGGAGCAGAGGTGTAATGTATACAATTCTTGGAGAACAGTTCAGTAACTGTGCACACTACCACATTCTGCATTAGCTGAAGCTTCCGGATAATCTTAAAGGGTCGGCTGCTAATTGGCACGAGGGCTCCTGTTGAAGAAATGACCCCAAAGCAAACTGTCTTAAGACTCTGGAATACAGAAAATTATCCACTAAAGGGGATGGGGATGGGGATGGAATAGGTCAGTGATGGCGAACCTTTTTGCCATTGTGTGCCAGGAGCGGGGAGTGTGTGTATGTGTGTCGCATATGTGCCCTGCCCCCGGGCATGCGCACGCAACCACCCCACTCCCCCTGCTCCTGGCACACTTATTGCCCGTTTTTCTCTCTCCTCAAGCTCCAGAGCCATTCTAAGAGCTTGGGGAAAGGCAAAAATGGCCTTACCCACCCACCCCCTGGAATGACTTGTTTTGACAACTTCTGGTCCCACCGGAAGGTTTTTGCCTTCTCCAAGCTCCTAGAAAGGCTCTGGAGTTGGGGAGAGAAAAAAAACAGGCCTTCCCCACCACCCCCAAGGCCTTCCAGAGGCAGGAAACAGTCTGTTTCCTTATTTCCAGTGGGCACAGAAGGCCCCAAAATCAGCTGGCTGGTGTGCATATGCATGGCTGCATGTGCACCAGAGCTGACCTGGCGTGCCCTCCAGTATGGCTACACATGCCACCTGTGGCACACATGCCATAGGTTCGCCATCACGGGAATGGGTGAACAATGAAAGAGTGAAATGCAGAACCCAGAAGAAGAAAAAAAAACAAAGTAAGAACCTAAGTAGCTAGGTGTAAGGAAGAATTGACATAGTTAGCCCTTTCGCAGCTATAGCAAGTATCACCTGCTTTGAAAAACTGAGAAGTGCAAAAGTATCATAAATACTATGTAAGACATTGAAACTTTATCTTGTTTTATTACCACTATATAGATGTAGGTCAGGGGTGTCAAATTCAAGGCCCGGGGAAACAGGCCAGATGCTGCCCTGGAAACAGCGAAGAAATGGTCCACGGTGCCTCTGTCAGTGAAAATGGAGCTTGGGAGGGCCACAGGCAGCCCTCCAGAGCTCCATTTTCACTGGCAGAAGGTTGCATGAGGCCATCACAGCCGAAAATAGAGCTCAAAAGCCCATTTTCACTGGCAAAACACTCGAGCCACAAGTGCCCCCAACAGGAGTGATTTTGAGCTATCCATGCCCACCTTGGCTATGCCCCAGGGGTGGGTGTCACTTACCTTTGCTACCGGTTCATTCACGCGTATCATCCCGTTTCGAATGTGCAGATCATATTTGATGACGTATGGGTGGGCGGAGCCTCCTGCTGCTGCTACTGGTTTGCCCAAACTGGGGTGAACCAGTAGCAACTCACCACTCCTACGCCACCCTGGTCCCCTGAGGTCAAACACAACCCTGATGCAGCCCTCAATGAAATTGAGTTTGACACCCCTGATGCACATACACAATCTCGTAATAGATTCAGATGTTGTTAGACAGCAAAGAAATGTCTGCACATAAATTGGTGTCGAAAGGACAGCAGAAAAATGTAAGGAATACAGTCCCAGGTTCATTCTAACTTGCAGTGACAGCATCTCTCAGTGCATGGAGTCTGAACCTCCATCTAGTAGTAAGGCACTGAAACAAGCCAAAGAAAAGTTTCTACAGTGTGGTGGGAAAATAAGGCTGAATAAATAGTTTGTGAATATAAAAGGTTTCCAAACTGAAAGTTGGTTGGAAGATCCAGATCTATCTGCTGTATGATGTCACAGACAGATTTCACTTTTAGCTCTTTCTAAACTAAATAGCAGTATAGATAAAAAATCTATTCTCCAATATTCACATTGTTATTTGTTTGCAGACATTCAAAAGGTGGCATGCTAAGACATCTCTTTCACTTAACTGAAAATGAAGTATGGCCATAGCATCAGAAGTGGAAGAAAAGAGCTATTTTTAATTTTATTGAAATATGCACAGTTAATCTGTGTCACAATCAATCAGACGTTATTCTACTATTTGCACGCCCTGCAGACTTACCTCAGTGAATGGTTCAATTCATCAGGTTTTGCAGGAGACTGTGTAAAACTAAATTTCCGAGAGTATTTTTGATCACTAGCCTTGGATCCATTTTCCATGCGCTTGCTCACAGCTGAAGTAGGAAGACCAGTCATATATTGTAAGGGACTGATTAGTAAACTAAGTAAACACACACAACATAATACAAATCGTGCCTTTTCATGAATAAATCTTTTTATGAATGGGATATCCTCCCAAGTTAAGTTGGGAGTAAGATTTGAATACCAATAATTGAGCAGCAGTTTTTTAAATATAGAAAAAATGTAGATGGATACTGCACCACAGGCACTTTAAAAATGGTAATGACTAGTTTCCCTTAGCCACCATTCATCCTCTCACAAAGATAATGGCTTAGGCTTGCTAAGAAATTTGTAATACAAAATGGCATAATCTTAATCCAAAATTAAAACTATACTCCTTGCTTTAAAATGTTTGGAATTAAATCAGAGTCGGGAACACAGCATCTCTACGCATAATCAGATATATGATACCAATAAAAGGTAATCAGCAACCTCCATTTTATTTTTTTTAAAAACCCTCAAAGTAGCCAAAATGTCTCAATACAGCCAAATCTTAAAGGTTCTCCATGTTCCATGATGCTTTGCGAGACTCAAGATACAGTAGAACCTCTGGTGATGACCATAATTCATTCCATAACTTTGGTCGCAACCCGATTTGGTTGTAACCCGAACCTAATTTTGGAAATTTGGCATTTACAAAAAAAATGGTGGGGAAGGGAAAATCGGCCTCAGGGAAAAAAAATCTGTGAATTTTTTGGTCGGAACCCGATTTGGTCATGTCAGAATAATTCATGGAAGCTGTACTGTACTGTTATTTTATTTTTTTAGTTATATTTTTGGTTTCTGTGACACTGCATAAAGAGAAGTGTAATAAAAAAGGCAGAGGCATCACCAGAAAACTATGGGATCACAAAAGGAATTAATATATTTAAGTTTAGCCTGTAGAGTTGTACAGCATTTCCTGTATGCTCTGAAGCACTTTCACTTCGAATTCAAAATTCTGCACAACCCTGTCCCATAACTGAACTAGTGTATCATTCTAGATTTGTCCCCTTGAATTAATAAGTGTTATAAATTAATAGACCCATCTGGATAAAGAGTTGTGATTTCTTTTCATTCTTTTCTGGACTACTGTAGACACTACCCTTGATGCCCTTGCTCATGGCATCCAAAAGGTTCCTGAGAGGCTGCTGAGTGAAACTAAGCAACATGAGCAAATTGTTGCTAAGGATCTTCTATCACTGGATGTTGTTAGGGATTGCCTGCACTGGAACCCAAAACAGAGATCCAGATCTAATTCAAAGAGCCATTTTTAACTTTCGGTTTCTTGGATTCAATGGATTGGAACAGAAGCCTCTCTCGTAGTGGGCCTTTTGTCTAGTCTTCTTGAGAATCAGTCTGGAATTGTGGCTGAAATTCAATGACAGTGTTTCATGGATAGAGTCCACCGAGTTCATGGACTCGGACAGAGCCTAGTTTTGCTGCGCTATCTTGGAAGGAAGGATGCCCTCTCCTTGCAGCTCCAGAGATTGTCAAATTTCCAAAGCAAATTTTCAGAGGAAAGACGACAAAAATCCACTGACATGATACAGGATTTCACCCACTATGGCAAATGTGTTTGCTCTATGAACAGTTTAAATGGGAGTTGTGGAATATAATGGCCGATTAGAAAATTATAACTTAATGTAATATCTAAGAAATTCATCAATTTAAGAAGTATTTATCCATATTTCATGTATCACACCAAAATAATAGCACCATTTTAAGCAGGAAATAAGAGCAGTGATGGCGAACCTTTTAGACACCGCGTGGCCAAACTGTGCTCACGCGCATGCCCAAACTGAAAGGTGCACGCGCGAGAACATGCGCATGTGTGGACATGCGCAAGCATGTGCATGTGCTGACATGAGTGTGCACAGACATGCATGGACATGTGCGGACATGCAGGTGTGCATGCACCGGCATGCACGCATGCACAGCAGAGACCCGAAGACCAACCGGCTGGTGGGAGGCAGGGCATCCCAACACTGGCACCACGGCAAGAGGTAAGATCTTTTTCTATCATGAACTTCTGTTTTGCCATTTGCAGGGAAACAGAAGCTCACAAAAGAAACACCACGGAGATCTGACCTGGGGCAACGGTGCATGTGCCAGCAGAGAGGGCTCTGTGTGCCAGTTCTGGCACGTGTGCCATAGGTTTGCCATCACGGAAATAGAGGATACTATATTCAGCAAAAAGGCAATGACCCAGTGGAAATTAGGTCAGGACTTGAACGAAAGCCGTGTTCTTCAAACAGCAACTGAATGGATACATTTGTCTAGTTAAAAAAGCTGAAATTTGTTTAAATAAAACACATTTTTATCAACTGTTCTCCTAATGAGCTTATTTTAAGGGAACAAAAAAAAGGGCAATTGCTTTTTCACTATATATAAATATACTGATTTTGAAAAGGAACGTTGGTTCTTACCTGATACGTCTCTTCTCGTTGGCTGGAGACATCAGCCAATCTGGGTAGAACTCGCCTATCAGCAGGAAGATCGAGCCTGTCAATCAAATTCATAGTCCCACCTTCTCCTCCTTGGA
>JANHFM010002746.1:108412-121479 GCA_032468115.1 Grayia smithii | reverse complement strand
CTCAACCTGTGGGTCGGGACCCCTTTGGGGGTCGAATGACCCTTTCACAGGGGTCGCCTAAGACCATCAGAAAACACGTATTTCCAATGGTCTTAGGAACCGAGACACCGCTCTTCTATCAATATAGGCTCAATATAAGGGGCCGTGGGTGGCGCGACACAATTGAAAGCGAACTGAAGAGGAGGTGGCAGGAGGAGGTGAAGACCCCACAGTGGTGGCAGTGGCAGCAGAAGCAGCAGTGGGGGCTCCTCAGGAAACAGCCAAGTCTGCTGCCCCTTTGCCTGCCTCCTCGCCTCACTCCCTGCCGTGGAGATAGACCAGGGAGCAGCAGTACCGAAAAAAGGGAGCCGCAACCAATGTCTGCATGTGCTGCGAAGGAGAGGAGAGGGAACTATTGAAGACTGTGCTGCTTTGGAGAAAGACATCCAGCGGGGTCACCACAACATGAGGAACTGTATTAAAGGGTCTTGGCATTAGGAAGGTTGAGAACCACTGAGTTAGATGAATTAATGCATTAATGCACGGAGTTCCCTCTGAAGATAGTCTGGAAGCATCAACTATTATTGCAAAATGCTAGTACTGACTAAAACTAGCTTACAAACATACTGTGCTAATCTTATAATTACTACGCAGGTTCTATCAATTCATTTCTGGTCCCATTTCAAAATACTAGTATTAACCTATAAGACCTTTTATGGCTGGAGTTTACCCTTCAGTTTACCCAAAAGTTTCTTCTGGATATTTTTAGTAGAGATTAGAACCAGTTTAGCAGTGATACATAACTACATAGGTGTCCCAGTGAGTTCAATGGGCCTTATATTTAGGAAAATATGCTAATGAGTAATGTATTGGAATATTACATCTGTATTAATAAAATGATTTTTATCCAGCGCCAAAAAATACATAGATTATTGCTAAATTAGTCTCCTTGGGGACTAACTTTTGTAAGTACAGGCTCAGAGAATGCCTTTGACATCTTTGTATAGATGAATGGGATATGTGCAATCTGTGAGGAATATCGTTTCTGATTTATTGTAAATTTAATTTCGTATTAATTTCATGGGTCTTCTATTTCTACCAGAACTTGAAAGACTAAAGAGTTGTTTTCTATCGATTTGGAAGCTTTTGCATTTTTTTTTCAATTATCTCAGGTCTTGGTTATCCTTTTTCCTCCTCTTCTACTTTTTTTTATTTAATAACTCTCTATCATTGTAGAGTATAAGGAATGGCCTTGAAGGATAGGATGAAAAGCTGCTACCATAGCAACAGTCAGCAAAGCAGGACTTGAGCCTGGGCCAAGGAAATAACTTCAGAAAACATCTCAGGCAAGGCCATTCCTAATTCTCCTGACAATAAAGAGGAGAAGGAAGAAGCACATTCAAACTTGTAAGATTCTGTTACTACAGCGGTTCCACTAAAAGCAATCCTGACCTATACTATCATGCAACTCACTTCACCACCGTTGCAAAACCATCCACTGTACATATAACCGATGTACAAAATGCCAACCTGCAGCTAATTGAAAAGTTGGGATAGAATTTGCCTCAACCCAGAGCAACACAGCAGCCTGTAATGCAACTCATGGGAGCTTCCAGTAAAATCTGAAGGAGACCACAAACAATTCCAGCATTTCCATATAAACTGCTTATGGTGGACAGATCAGTGGAGTTTCCCACAGATTGCATCAAGGTGACTTTTGTAATAGGTTTACATTCCAAAGGAAAATGCATTTGCATATTTGCATTTCATTCCCTTGGCCCAGAGTCAGAATACAGAAGGGGGAACTGATGCTGAGGGGAGGAGGTGATACAGAGGGTATAGGGAATGGCCTTGAAGAACAGGAGGAAGAGCTGCTATTTGAGCCCAGACCCAGAAAGTAATTTGAGAAAAATGTCTGAGACAAGATCCTCCCCCTAGTTCACTCTAATATAAAGTGAGGGAAGGAGAATTACATTCAGATACTGCTACTATAGCTGGTACAATTAAAAAAATGACCTGTGTAGCATAGCACAGCTGACAATCATCATGTTTTCATATTTTCCTATCTGAATAGTGCTCACTCCCAACTTAAGTTTCCTCCACAAAATTTACTTAGATCTTTCATGAAGTCTGACAAGATTTAATAGTTATGGGACTAACTCTCTCTCCCTCCCTCTCTCCCTCCCTCTCTCCCTCCCTCCCTCTCCCTATCCCCCTCCGTCCCTCCCTGTCTCTATCTCTCTCTTCTGCATAGTAGAGAGCCAAGTAACATCTACATTATGTGTGTCGAACAATAAAATTCCCTTTTCTTTTCAGTATGCTAAATGTAACATGTAGTTTGGACTCCTGTTATGGAATTCAGGTTACAAGTTTGGAAGATTTTTTTTTCTTTCTAAACACACAAATAAACTGATATCTAACACTCTGCCCTTTTCCACAAAATATCATACTTGTATACACTTAGAAACAGGCAGAAAGAAAAGAGCCTCTTATTTTCAATCTCAACCATGGTTCTTCTGCTTTGTAGATGCTTGACCTCTCTTGTTATTTATATTGCAACCAAGGATTTACCACTACAAACCTCTAAAACCAGGCATAGATGACCTTGTTTTTAGAATGCAGAAATGTGACTATTGTAACTATAGAAACTAAGCCGTCAACCTTTCATCTATAATACATGCAAGTAATCTGAAGGCACAAGTATTAAGATATTGAAAATTAAACTATAGTCCTTCTCAAGCAAGCAATTCAAATGTTAATAGCTTGCCTCTGGTACCCTGAGATCCAATTCACCAATACTTAATTACTCTACAACTGAAAGTTATTGAAACACGTGTCAAAAATGACAGAGTTTCAGCAAATCCAGAATTTGCAGGTTGACCTTATCAGAAACATACATGATTATATTGATTTCCATATTCTATGAAGGTCAGAAACAAAATAAGCTGAAAAATTAACAGTGAGACAGGTATAATAAATTATTTCTCCAATTTAGAGAAAGTGTATGCCATTATTTTGACAGGTAATTATATGAGCATTGATAGAAACTAGAGATAGACTATTTCTAGTCTACGCCAGTATATGTTAATTCATAAATTCATTTGACCCTATTTTTTGCTTTAAACTATGATTTTTTAAAAAGAGTACATTAAAAAAAGTACATACAACACCTGGATTCTAATGTTCTTATCAATCATAGGTAGTCCTTGGTTGAACACTATAATTGGGATCAGCAATTCAATCGCTAAGTGATATGGTTATAAACAAAAATGTAATGTATACCCTAACTTATTATAGCAGCTCCAGTTGTAGTTGTTAAGTGCATCAGGCAGGGTTGTTCAGCATGATGTCATCTGATCACAACATACAACTTCTTACTGGTTTCCCTGTTAACTTTATTTGCCAGAAGTTGGCCATGCCAACTGCATGCCAATTGCCAAACACCCAAATCACAATGATATGACTACAACAGGGTGGTGAAATCTAATTTTTTTTAACTACCGGTTCTGTGAGTGTGGCTTGGTGGGTGTAGTGTGGCTTGGTGGCAGGGGTGAAATCCAGCAGGTTCTAACAGGTTCTGGATGAAGTTGAAATAATAAATACTGAGTATCCAGTGGCAAGCTGATATCAATAGGGTATTTTGTCTCCTGATAATCAGAGTGCATAATAGTACGAGCAACATATCTCAAACAACTAGAACTTCCAAACACAGTTGGGTGTTCACATTAATTCATTTTAATCCTTTCCTCTCTATGTAATATTGAGATATTGATATGAGAAATTCCCACATATGGAATATTTATGTCCTTGTAGAGTAGGAAAGCTTTGTCTCTTGCACATTCTCTCTTTCAATGTTCATTAATTGAAATATCCAAGTGTCAGGGATATTCTAAACAGCTACTAGTATTTTATTCCATAGTATAGGTAAATTCTGAAATAATGCAATGCAAGATGTTATAAATAGATATTCAGTTACTGGTTTTCTTATCTGAGGCATTCTTGGAAGACAGTTCTACATGATGTATTAGGTGATTAGAATTATAATGTTGTATATGTTATAGGCATTAGCAATACTAACATTTAGTTTTTTCTGTACCTCATACCTCAGATTATTTTGATTTGCTGACTTCTGACTGCTCTACGTCTTAGAGTTTTCATTTTTATTAACTCATATATCACTGTATTTTATATTTTCCATTTTATTCCCCTATATAATAGTTGTATAATCTTAGTATTTGATATTTTATCATTCTTATATACAGAAAGGTTGTTCTGACCTAGGCTCCTTTAAAAAAGCAGGAAGCAGGAAACCTCTTTTATTTACATGACTGTGAATTACTTTCATTCACAGTCAGCAAGGTTTGTCCAAACAGTTTTTTCAAAGGAATATTTATCAACACACCTTATCTCATTTGGCAAGCTGCCACATAACTTGTTTCCAAGCGCAGAGTAAGGCAAAACTTGGCACAGAATCTCTTAGAATCATGAACAGAACTTTCCACTCTTGGAACTACCCAAAAAAATGAATTGTTTCCTGAACTACCCAAAAAATGAATTGTTTCCTGCAAAAGCCCCCTCCCCATTCACTTCTCTTTTGTTTCCTATGGGAGGGGCCAATCATCTCCAAGGTTGGCTTTACTCCTAAGTTGACCTTGCTTTCTGAGTTGTTCTTGTCTTTTGGCACCGCTGGGAACAGGCTCCAGCCGTTCCTCTGCATCACTGCTGTCTATATCCCTCTCTGCCTCCGATATAGAGCCCTTGTCTGAGCTTTCCCCAGCCCTCAGGACTGGCCCATATTGCTCCCCAACCTCCTCACTGTCTGACTTTGTTGCCAGCTCTGCTGGCCACTGGCAGGCCACAACAAAGGTTTATACTTTTGTACTAATAATATTAACTCTTGCTAGTTCTTACATTTTGAAGTCTACATAGGTATATCAATAGGGCTGAACTGTGGGGTCCGTGGTGCTCTGTCAAACCCAGATGAGCAGAAATTAAAACCAAGATAATCATGAAGTAAATAATATCCCAATCAAGGAATTAATAATTCAGACAAACAAGCCAACAGTAAACAACACTGGTCATTATTTTGGGAGATCTAAATAAGGCAAACTTAAGGAAAGAACTACCAAAATACTTTCAGCATGTCAATTGTCCCACTAGAGGCGAGAATACTTTAGATCATTGCTACACAACTCTAAATGAGAATGACAATCCAATAATAAACACTGCATTACTGCCTAACAATTACTTTACATAAATCCTCTGGCATTGTAGGAATATTTTTGTTTCAAACAGGATACGAGCAGGGAGTACTGCTGTAGATGTGATATTTCATTTTTCTAGCCTGGATAGTGTTTAATTCACTAAATGTTCTGGTAGTTCAGGCTGGGCTCCGCTTTAATTAAAGGCTCCGTTTTAGAATATAGAAAGCGCTTGAATAGATTCTCACAATGAAAACAAATCTAATTATTATTATTTCTTTATGGAGTAGAAATGGTTTTTCATTTTGTGAGTGAAACAAGTGTTAGGAAAAAGCTCTTCTTGTTGAGCACCAAATGAGTGGTTGTCTCTATGTTGCTTCTGTGGCTTTATATTGTCTTTTATTCTTGTTTTCACAGCATATTTTGTGTTGGAACCCACAAGAAGTCCAGGTTTTACTTAACCACAATTAAAACATAAAACTGAGGCATTTCTAGAAGGATTGGTAAATTATGATTGGCCATTGGTTTTCTAGTGAACATTGTAAACTAGAAGCTGCCCAGAGTCGCTTTGGATAGCGAGATTTGGTGGCATATAAATAAATAAACTAGCTCTCCCAAGCACTTTTTTATGTGAGAGTGGAAAGCCTGAGATTAATCAGAAGTCTGGAAGTTCCCCATAGTTGACCATTGACTCTGAAACAAACTGATTGTGGTTCTGCAATTCATGAATTCCAAGAGGCTGATGGATTTAACTTAATCCATTTATCTACCACAATGTCCTACTTGTCAATGACTACTTCAACCACAACTTTACACGAGCAAATAATAGATACAAACTCTAGGTAAACAGCTCCAAACTCGATTGCAGAAAATATGACTTCAGCAACAGAGTGGTCAACGCCTGGAATGCACTACCTGACTCTGTGGCTTCTTCCCCAAATCCCCCAAACTTTAACCTTAGACTGTCTACTGTAGACCTCACCTGATTCATAAGAGGCCTGAAAGGAGCCTCTTAAAGGAAATATTCCTTTTTTACTCTTACTCTTTTCGTGTATTCTAATTATGTTTATACTTTTATTTGTTATTTTATATATGCTTAAATAAATAAATAAATAAATAAATAAATAAATAAATAAATAAATATTATTTGCTTTCTGGCATATAGGTACTTTTTTAATATTGAATGTACATTATGGCATGGGTGTCAAACTCACTGCGTCACATTGCTATCATGTGCCAATGTTTTTTCCCTTTATGGAGCTTGGGTGGTCGTGGGCCATGTGGAACGCATCCGATCCGTGAGCTGTCAGTTTGACACCCCTGCATTATGGAAACTAGAATATTTCTGAAATTCCAGATACGCTCATTAGCTCAAGATGGTTAGGAACTCTTATAGTTACAATGTGAAAGCAGATATAATGAGCTTAAAAGTCAACATCTGGAATAAAGTATGTACATGCTCTGTACAATATTTGTCACTGTATTTCTTATAAATTTGGGTGCATTTATGAAATTATAACCCATTTGAGGGAATGGAAAAGAAAACAACAGATTTACTTATGGAATCTGAAACTTTTTTCGAATTCTTAAATAGTACAAAAATGTGCTTGCAATTAGAAAAAAAACAGATTTTGAGTAAATAACATATTTTTCTCTCCTTCCTCATTTGGACATTACACATATTTATTCCTGAACAAAGCTCTAAGGAAATCACCTGAAGAAATAAAGTATTCAGTATCACAATGACTAATTTCTGCTGAGATGCAGCTTGATTAAAGATTGTATTCCAGATTTCACGTCCGAGACTAAGATGCTTTTGATTTTCATGCAATTTGTATCTCTATTTCGCAAAGGTTCCACTTGTTTGTAAAAAAAAAAAAAAAAAAGTAAATTTCCACAGGAAACTAGCTCACAAGACTTCAGCTCAGTTATAATTTAGATGACAGAGTGCAAATCCTAGTATGTCTATTCAGGTATACAATCCATTGAGTTCAGTTAGCATGCATACAAGTAAATGACTATCAGATTAGCGTTCTTATCACAATTGGTAGTATGGCTTGTGGGCCCACTAATAATGAGAGAAAATTCTATTTGGATTGCAAAACTGATTTAAACTTCCCAATGCATCTCGCAGACAAAAATACCATTATTCTTCATACTGATCATTTTTCCAAATTTTGCAATGCCGTTTTCAATTTAAGTACAAAAAGAAAAAGAAATGGGGTGTATAATATATGTATAGTAGAGAAAATTGGATACCAAAGTTATCTGTGAGAAAATTATATGTAAAATATGAATGTTCATGCTCTTTCCATTTGCAGACAAATGCACAAACTGGAGGAAATAGAGTTATGACTGAATGAATATATCTAAGGTTCATAAAGATTGATTTCTCCATTACGAATACAAACTATGTGATTGTTGAAAGGTAATGTGATTTAGTTCTTTCTAAATCATTAAGGGGAACTTGAGACCTCGAGACTAGTTTGATCACCAGAAGTATTTTTCTTGACAGTATTTTTTTTTAAATAATATAATTAAAAAATAGTATAAATCTTGGTGAAAAGTTCAGATGACTTAGAAAGTCTGTTATACCTTAATTACTTCTAATTCAGGTATTACCCAGTAGTGACTTTGGAGACACTCAAATATAAACGAATAGCTTGTGAATGAGTCATTGTGCCCACCTGAACCCCCAAAATGCAATGTGCCCAAAGCATGCAATCACAAGCGCAAATGCGCATGTGCGTGAGGCTCTCTGCATGTGTGCAAGGCCCCCACTCACACACAGCCCGCCCCCACACATGCGCGGAAAAGACCCAAAGACCAGCTAGCTGGCAGGACCCACGTGTGCATGTGCAGCAGAGCTGAAGTGGGGAGCCGGCTCGCGTGCCATCAGAGAGGGTGCTGTGTGCTACTTCTGGCATGTGTGCCATAGTTCTCATTGACGGTTGTAAGCCATTAACTCTGGCCAAACTGACAAGAATCCTTCATCTAGATAACATGTTTCTGACTTAGTAAGACACTCTACTGACTTTTCCACTTGCTTTCTCCCAAATGAATTCAATGTGTCACAGTTAGTTTCATTTTCTTTTCTTTAAAGTTCTTATCACAAAGCACCTTATATGCAAACCCTTCTTTTTTTTTTTTTGCAGAGATATCAAGAGATATCAAGGAACCCTAATTGAATTCTTGGAATTCCAGCAATTTAGTTATTTATTTTATTCATTTGTATCTCACCTATATTATTTTTACAAAAAACTTAAGGTGGCGGAACATATTCACCACACTTACTTCCACCTGTTTTCCCCAGAGGAACAAACCTGTGGGGTGAGTTGGTCTGAGTGAGTGTGATTGGCAGAAGGTCACTCAGCTGGCTTTCATGGCTAAAGCGGGACTAAAACTCATGTTCTCCCTGTTTCTATCCTATGACTTAACTACTAGGCCAAACTGTCTCTCTAATTAAAAATAGTCATTTTTTTCTTTTTAAAAAGGAAATATTCTGCAAGGGGAAGATGATCAAAGGCTGTGTACATTCATCAGCCTGTAGGTTTTCATTAGTCAATTTCCACTGAGTCCCACTGATGAGAAGATTCAAAGACTCTAAAATGATAGAAAATCTGTCTTAATCAAAACCTTAATATATTTTACTAAGCTATTATTTTGAATCATGGCTATGAATACATTATCTCCTGCAAATAACTTGCAGCTGTGCCACATGAACAAACCTCATCCCTAGTGCAGCTTGTTATACGGCTCACCTTTGCATAGCTCAATACCCACAGTTTTTCTGCTTCAAGTCACTTGAATCTAGCCAGCTCAATCATGTCTAGGTTGTTTTTTTTAACATTTTAGACTTCCAACCTGCAACAGATTTCCCTTTGACAGCTTCCTGTGTCAGCCTATTATGAGAAGCAAGATCAAGCAACAGAAGGAACAGCAATACCAGGAACTCTAAAGCCTGTCAGATTTTCTCTCTGTACTATATCATACAAAACAATATCCAGGGATATTCATTTATTCTACATAAATGCATTTACTTTATTTCTCCTGCTTTCCATTTTTTTCAGAACTGAGCAATTCTCTTAAAAGTTTATTGCTCTCTTGCGCATCCTCAAAACCAGCTCTACATGCTTACATAATTTGTAGCAGCAAGAGAGAGAGAGAGAACACATACACATACACAAACACACACACACCAGGAGAAATATCCAATACTGTAAAGGTCAGGAAATTGTTGAACTGCGTTATATAAGTATATTTAATGCATGTAATAAATAAAATAGCATCCATGACTGCAGTTCTACTCAGCAATTGTATTTATTTTTCATTGATTTAAATTTGTTTTTGTTTGTTTTTTAATTTAATGATATACCCGGGCCAAAGTCACTTGCTGAGATGGGCAGCTGTAAAAATCACAGAAAGAAATAAAACATTTTGCCACTTAACAGCAAAATCGTAGCTAATTTCCCCCTAGGAGAAACAGACAAGCCTCATGGTTTGTTTTTGCATTTATTTGCTAGTAGAGCTGATCCAAAATTCATGAGGTAGTGATGCTATGTAAATAAACTTCTCCTGAGTATGAAGATTAAAAAGGCAATCTACAGCTATGGTGTGCTATTCTCTGCTTCTCAGGTTTGTGACTATAATCCAGTGAATGAATTACTACAATGTAGCCTACATCTGAGCCATCTAAAGTTTTCACTATCAAAAGCATAAACTTACATTCATTATCTTATAATATTACATTTTGGCCAGAGAGGGCCTGCTTTGGCACATTTTAAATGGCATTTAAAAGTATGAGCTCATTGTTTATCTAGAAACTATTTGATAATATCTGCATAAAGAATCAGAGGGCAGGTAAACCGAAAAGTTAGACCATGGAAAAAGTAATACAGTTCTACCAAAATATAAACTGGGCCTAGGATAAGGAGAAATCTCACCTATATTAGAATAAGTTAATATTAATTCTTTTAAAAATAGTAAATTGAACAATCAAAAGAAAGTAGTTCAGGCAATGAAAATACATCTGTCCTTAAAATGTCATTTTGTCATCCCTTTGCACTACAGAATTAAATCGTTCATTTCAGTAAAGATTTAATTATGCCTCGTTTGTTGGTTGCCAAGAAGGAACTTTTGGGAGATGAAGCTGCCAAAAACTGAGAACAACGACTCTTTCTAATGAAACAATTCCAAAAAGCATAATTGCTATGTGAAAACACATTCATCAAAAACTTTTAGTTTTCCCCACTCCAAAATTAAAAATGCAAATGAATGCTTTCCAAAATAACTAACATTATTGATAAAATTCATCTATTTATCTGTGCAAATTATGATGAGAAGGAGGAAGGTCTGGAGGAGGAGGGGAATCTATATACCACTTCTAACGCTCTTGTGCCTATTTAGTTAACTGATACTTTCAAATCTTCAATTGGGTGAAACAGTGCATTGTAGAACAATAATTTTTTTTATCAAGTGGGCTAATTTATCGAAGGCATCCAAAATCCAGGACCCACGATTCCCGTGGGGTTGAAATTTGGCAAACTTGTGCCCACTTCAGTATTACTATGCTTTCTGACTACACTTCCCAGAAATCTGTGGCCTTGTGGTGCATGGGAAGATGAAAGGGATGGATTCTCACCCTCTTTCCTTCCTCTGTCTGGTCTTTTCAATCAATTGATGGCTGCTTTGGAACTGAAGACAAAATTTAAAATCCTTTAACAACAGTGTTGGATAAGGAAAAAATGAGGGACTGTCTCAAATGCCTGCTGGCAAGGTAAGGGTAGTTGGGGGTACTGATGGTCCACAGATAAGTCCTCTTCCTCCCTGGAAGAAAAGAGCCTTTAGGGATACACCAGAATGGGGAACAGGCATGAGTTTTCATCACAGCCAGAGCTCCCATTGTTCTCCTACATACAATGAAGATCTAAGCAGTTCTGTAGATCAGCCAATGGGGAGGAAAAGGTCCCTCCATCAGGTGCGGGGAAATGGCCCCAACCCAGTGGTGGAATTCAATTTTTTTTACTACCAGTTCTGTGGTTATGGCTTGGTGGGTGTGGCAGGGGAAGGATATTGCAAAATCCGCATTCCCACCCCACTCTGGGACCAGCCAGAGGTGGTATTTGCCAGTTCTCTGAACTACTCAAAGTTTCCACTACCGGTTCTTCAGAACCTGAATAGCACCCCTGCTCCAACCTATATTATATGTGGAAAGAAGAATGACCCAATGATCACAAGTCATCTAGTTATTATTTATGAACTGTCTAGAACCGAGAAACATTTTTCTTGACCAGCATTAAGAAAATGTATGGCAATTCAACCATCATAAGAAGGCATATGTTCATCTTTTAATTACAGTAATCAATCAAAGCAGATAATTTTGGAAAACCTTCAGAGATATTTTGTAGTCAGTGAAAGGAAACAAAACTCATCCATAGATCACAGCTTCAACCCAATTCCATTACAATAGTTATTTTCAACTTGGCCATATGCAGTATAAAATTTAAAAAATACTTTGTGAAAGCCATGCTTGGGATGGGGAAATGCCTACAGTCATAATACTGGGACTTATTGGAAATGAGTATTGGCAACTATTGATGAAATACAACAACAAAAGAACTTGCTTCTTACTGCTATTATTATCTGTCTTCAAAGGTGATCTAGCTGCCCACGGTAATCTACCTATATTTTGATTATTTTAAAACTATAAAGGACAAATGGATCAGTTCCATCCAATAGTCGTGAGGAAAATTTCTGGAGATTTGGAAAGCTGCAATCTAACACAGAGAGAGTCCAGTTTGGGGAAGGTTAATACGTATTGTTTTATGCATGGGAAGGGGGAGATTTATGGCCATTCTTTAATTAGTCAGTTTTCTGGAATACATTGATTACTTTAGATGCCAGGTTTTAAATATACCAATTATATGCACTTCAGCAGCATTAAAATATGACATGCATTTATTTTCTAAGAGTGTAATATGATCATCCAGATTTCTTTCTTTACTTTTATTAATATTTTGAGGATGTTTTAGACAGAATTAATACTCATTTTAGATATATTTAATTAATTCCAATAGGGCATATAATTAGAATTTCTAAATATACTGCCAGCAAATGGATATATTTTATAATTCCTAATCAGAAAGTGAATTTCTGTTTAAACCAAACATTTCTTTTCATTCCATAGTCCTATTTAAACATTTTTATTTAGCTTGTATCGTATTACAAGAGTGGTTGTTAATATACCATTCATTTCAAAAGCATGTCACACTTCTTCAAGGATGTCTCACTTCCTCCCCATGCTCACACCAGCATTGATGATGTTATCTAGTTGGGTAATGCAATGTCGATAAGCAAGGAACCAAGTTGAGAGGACATCAAGGACTCCACAGTGATAGCACATTACTAGTATGGTTTTAGAAGCACCAAAAGACAAATTCCTTGTGTGTCCAATCACACTTGGCCAATAAAGAATTCTATTCTATTCTAAAATATGTATAATGTCAGTCAGGAAACCTTTAATGCTGTTGCATTTAAAATATCCATAGACATTCGATGCTCTTTTTTTTAAAAAAATGCAGTTTATTGCTTAAATTGCATGATAATTTCAAAAACAATGGCAATCACAAAGCATTTTTTCAAGTGAGATATAAAATAATATGCATGATAAAATAAAAACTTCCTTCTAGTTCCTACAAAATGGAAAACCACATTCTTATTACTGAGATCCTTGTAAGAACTATTTGATACAAGAAAATGTAAATAAGACTGCAATTCTATATACGTACAATATATTCAGTGGGTCTCAATTCTGAAAGTGAACCTTGGTAAAATTATAATCGTAGGAATACTTTGATTGCAGTGAATTATTTGGATTTGAATAAAAAC
>JANHFM010002746.1:95792-106677 GCA_032468115.1 Grayia smithii | reverse complement strand
TGCTAACTCTGTAAACCGCTTAGAGAGGGCTGTAAAAGCACTATGAAGCGGTATATAAGTCTAAGTGCTATTGTTATAAAAATATGCAACATGATGATACCCCAAACTTCCCCATGTGATATCCTGTAAATAACCAAGATACTCTTTCTTGAAGAAAAATTGAGAGCTATACAAATCATAATAATGGGCTTCTTAAACACTCTGCCCAAATCTTGACCTGTACCTGATACTATTTCAAAATTGCATCGTCTAACACTAGTAACCCTTCTCAAATGCCCAACTCAGAACAGCCTTTTTCATGATTGCGGCTGTTGATTATGACTAGTCATCATTGCCCATCAGCTATCTTCAATTCACCCAAGCTGAGTTTTGGGTTCCACGTTCTGCTGTGCAAGCCAAAAAACCATGCCTGAATTGCTGAGTCCACTTGCAGTTCTTCCAACAGAAAGCACCTGTCCCAAAGATCTTCCTCTGTCATCTCACTATAGTTCAGGCTATAGTCCAGACTACAGCTTGTCCATTTGAGAGAGATAAGGTGAAGAATTAAGATAAGCGAGGTCACTCCCAATTTTACATGCACAAAATTGCTATAGTATTTCCTTTTCTTCAAAGTGAAAGATAAAAGGCAGTAGCAAACTAAAGTCAACAGATAATGAAGTATGAAGAATTGCCAGAGAGTTCTCATGATGATGCAAGCTTTTATGAGTTATTTTTTATTAGTGGATCTGAACTCTCCATATCACAATAATTGAAATTTCTGTACACGCATCCCACCCTACCCTCTCTTAAAAAACCACACATGCAACAAAAGACTCAAGCCTGTTTCTGCACTGAAAGATACCTATAAAGATTTTTTAAAGATTATTTTTAAAAAAAACATTTTTGAAGAACTATATTTATTCAATATACTGTATTTTAAGCTGCTTCTTATTTGTCAAGGCAGCTGACAAAAATACAACTCTTATATTAAGAAATGTCAAGTTAAACAATATTTCAAATTTGATCAATGAGTTTAAAAATCTATTTTGCATGGCTAAACCTTTAAAGTTTAAAGCAAGGAATTGGAAGAATTAAATAGTAATAATCCACTTTGCAATATCAGGATGTTGTTTTATCTGAAATGAATTTCCGGAAAGGAGTCATATCAACAATATGTCTTTCAGAAAACCATTTTTTCATGTTACTGTTTAGAGAGGTGATATTTCATAATAATCCTTGTATTGTGCAAGTTAGTGCTGACTTACATAAAAGGTTGGATACATTGTAAGATTAACATCAAAGACGGTCCTTGGACTTGATACAAGGCAGAACAATAATAGTACTTCTCTGCTGAGCTTTGCTTACCAACACAGGACTCCCCGGAAAGTGAATAGGTTCCATTGTCATGGAAACCGCTTCTGCACTCACAGTGGTACCACCCTGGGAGGTTAATACAGCGTGAATGGTTGTGACATTCAATGATCCCCTCAGCACATTCATCAATATCTGCCTCAGAGAAAAACACAAGCCAGCCAGGATATTAATTTTCTTTTACACCAACATTTTAGATAGTAAAAAACACAACACTAAGCCCTTCTGGAATACAAAGGAATTCACCTTTTAATGAACAGGCTATGCTCTACACACAAAGGTATCTCACTGCCCCATCTTTATAGTTTACAAACTTGGAAGGATTTTCTTTAAAATAAACCAGGCTAAGGTATTATCAAGAATTCTTGGATGATCTTTGGGAAAGATAAATTCCTCACTTCTGTTTTAAATAAGTAGGGGGGAAAGTCTCAATTTCAATTTCCCTGATCTACAAATAATGTAAATTCACCCAGGTCACACTAGGCATTTTTTAATCTTTATTTTTTACATTTTATTTATTGAATTATAATTTTGTAGTTTGATGGTTATAAGCCATCCCAAGGCATTGAGAGTCAGGCTTCATACAAGTTATTATTATTATTGTTATAATTATCAATGTCTGATAATTGAATTGAATGGGACTTTTTATAAAGCATATTATAAAAATAGAGGAAAGTATTTATTTGAGAATAGGAAATAGTTATTCAGGATTAATACGTTGTTGTGGTCTGGAGATGTTCAAGTGAAAATCCTGCCTCAGCCATACAAACTAACTGGGACTTTTCCTCAGTTTAAACAATCTTACCAACTTATGGTGAGGCTAAAATAAGAGCAGAACAGACTTCACAATTTATACTGCCTTGAATCCTGGAAGAGAATTATGTGTGCTATCTATATTAATTTATTAGACATATATTGACAACTTTAAAGATGAATGTGGAAATGCCTAAGATAAATGTAAACATTTGTGAGATCTAAGTCATATATTTTTCAGATTTGAAAGGTGAAGGAAACCATTTGTCACAAAGTAGAAAATAGGTTGTGCTGTGAAAGACCTTGGATCAACCTCAGGAAGAAAATCACTTCCTCTAAAGCAGTGTTTCTGAATTTCAACAACTGTAAGCTGTATGGACTTCAATTCTTAAACTTGCTGAGGTGGACAAACACTGCTCTAAAGGATGTTCCTTTAAATGGCTGCTCAACCAAAAGCTGTGGCCATATAAATCCCACTGTTCAATTCTTATGATGTGGTCATACGATACATTTTCTAGGACAGGGGTCTAGCAAAGCTGGCTGGGGTCTAGCAAAGATGGCTGGGGAATTCTGGGAGTTGAAGTCCTCCAGACTTAAAGTTGCCAAGGTTGGAGACCCCTGTTCTAGGTTGTACACTGACAATAGACTACTGCTCAGAGGCTTTCCCATAAAATCTTAGGAAGAAGGGTTGAAATTCTTGTTCTTTTTTAAAATGTACTTTTTATTATTTTATAAGTGAAATTAACAGGCAAAAATATAAAAAGAAACAACCTGTGATAATACAATGAAAAAGAATAATGGTGATCATAAACTGAAAAGTTGAAAAGAGAAAGAGGAAAAAACTCATAAAACAAATCCTAAGTGAGGAATATTAATAGACAGAAACTCCATCCTTTAACATGTTAAATTTAGACCATATATAAACTTAATGTTCCATCTTCTTATTTTTACTGTTTAGCAGTAAGATTTATTTGACATTTCAAAGATTGACAGAGAATACATGTCTTGAAGCCTCACTTCAAAAACTGAAGCCTTACTTATTTTCTTTCAATCTTTGTAAATTAATTCTCTTACTAATTCCCAGGCTCAATAAAGCCAAAGTTTTCCATAAATCTTAAATTCCATATTGTTATTATATTCTCTTCTACAACAGCTGTGTTCTTCCCCTGAAAAGGAAAACATATTAATCATAGAGCCCTCACACTTCTTATCAGATAGAGGCCAATAGACACAACCTAGAATTTTCTGATGGATTAACTTCAAATAATATTTAATATTTCTTAAAACTTGGGCCCACTAATTTTCCAAAACTGGATATTTCAAGTCCTTGTTCTATAAAATGTCAACATTACTAATATCGACCCTTGTTGCATTCTTTAATTTCTTACATAAATGCCAATTTTACTTCAAATACAGCTTCACTTAAATATTCCACTTGTTTAGATGTTTCTAAGACAGCTAAAGATTTTTGGGCCATATGGTTCTGACAGTACATGCTGTAATTGCATATGTTAACAAATATATGATTCAGGTAAATTCTAAATTACTATAAAAAGCCCAGTTGTGCAGACAAAAAAAAAAAATCTTTCTAAATTTGCTAGCCAAATAATAACTTGGTTGTTAGAACTGGCTTTGTCCTCTTCTTCCAAGAAGGAAAAAGATACCCCCTCCTCATTTTTCACCCTCCCCCTTTTTGAAGTGCAATTGAACTGGGCTCTGCACGCAAGAGCCCAGATCAATTCAAAGCATGATTCTGTAATAGAAACGATCAGACTGACTCCTATTTTTCATTCAAGGCAACGCAACAAATGAGTTGTTTCAGTTTCCCATGCACTCTCATTTATTGGGCCCTTGATTTCAGTGTACTAAAAACTTGAAAAAATAATTACACAGTGACATAGTATACAGTAAAAATGGCAGGGGGAGACAAAATGGTGGTGCTGAGATCTCTAACAACATTCTGCCTTCCCCTTCCCACTTTGGAATCTTAACAAATTATTCTGTATATTAGATATTCTTGTAAGCTTTTTCATTCATTCATAAATCTGTTCTTGAATTTATATCCCATTTTTTTTTAACTGATCATTTATGTTTTTTCTGATAAGATCCCAGAAATAATATTTAGCACTTCATTCTTTGGACCAAAGCCTTCTGTTGATTAGACAGTGGTCTCCATTTATTCATCTACAAACACAATACTGTTGGTAACACTGTCATGAAATTAGCACAGCAATTTTAAACATTGCACATAAATCATGCATTACTCAAAACCAATCCAGCCACTACAGTTTCTCAGCCTTCAGGACAGAAAATGTTGACTGGACAATATCAGACAATTAGTTCTCATTTGGCTATTCTTTAGATGACTTAGCAGCTTATAAAAAAAATCAGAAGTTCAATATTCATTAGTCAAGCTTTCTACATCCTTGTCCCTTCCAGATATATTGGATTACAATTCTTATGTTTGCAGGGGATAAACTTGCTGAAGACGTAGTTATATGGTCCATATCAATTTAATATCAATTAAAAAAAGTTATGCAAGGTCAACAAGTTTGAGAATTAAAAAAAAAAAGTAGGTAATTTGATAAGAATCACAGAACTTTAAGGAATGAAAAAGACCTTGGAAGCCATTTAGTGTCACTCTCTCTCCCAATGCAAGAACCTACTTTTAAAGCAGCCCTAACTGATCACCATCCAACCACTGTTTAAAATACCTCCAGTGCAGAAGAATACACAACTTCTAGTGAAGGAGAGATAGAGGAAGATACATTGTTAGCAACTCCAAGCATTAAGCAAATTTTCCTTGTTATCTTGGTTGTTCTCCTCTGGATATGTTCCAGTTTACAATGTCCTTCCTAAAATATGGCAACCAGAACTGGACAAATATTCCGGGTTTGCATTGAGAGAGGAATGCTAACTTTTCTTATCTTGAAATATATGGCTGTTGATAAAGTCTGTAACTGCTTTGCTTTTTTTTTTTTTTACAAGTGTATTACATTGCTGGTTCATGGTCAGTTTTTGATCTATGAAGACCCCAGATGTCTATCGCATGTATTGCTGCCCACCATGCATCCCCTATGCTTATGCTTTGATTTCTCTTACTCAGATGTAGAATGTTTTTGCACCCACTAACATATATCTTGTTCTACCTACTCTTTCCATTTATTAAGATCCTCCTCAATCAGAGGTGGTATTCAGCAGGTTCTGACCAGCTCTGGACAACCGGTGTGGAAATTTTGAGTAGTTCAGAGAACCGGTAAATACTACCTCTGACTGGCCCCACCCCCATCTATTGCCTGCCTCCTGAGTTCCAGTTGATTGGGAGGAAATGGGGATTTTGCAGGAACCCTCCCCTGGAGTGGGGAGGGAATGGAGATTTTACAGTATCCTTCCCCTGGAGTGGGGTGAGAATGGAGATTTTACAGTATTCTTCTCCTGTCGTGCCCACAAAGCCATGCCCACAAAGCCATGCCCACAGGACCAGTATAAAAAATTTTTAATCCCACCACTGTCCTCAATCTTAATAATGTCTCAAAATTTTTTATCAAGGCTGAATTGTAAGAATATTTCACAATCAGATGTTCTAACGTCTTATTTGCAAAGGCTAGTTCAGCACACCATTCATCACTCCTTCCAGTTTGATGCAAAGCCGCTGACTTTGGATATTATTATTTAATCTGCTTTGATGGCACTATGTTCCAGCATAGATTTGGCTGATGAAACACTTGTCAAACAGTCTGTTAAGTCACCCAGTATCACTTCCAAGGCAGATGGGCGGCAAAAAAATTAGATAAATAAGTCAATATAGCTGCTGCATTCTCCTGGTCAACTAAAATGGTCGCTCTATCAAAAATAAATAATCAAGCTTGCTTGATATGCCTTGTTTTTGATAAAAGCCTGGTGGAAAACACGGTGTTATTTTCCAAATGTTCCAAAGCACCTTTTCAGACTTTATCAGAAAAAGTAAAAGCAGAAAGCTGGCAAGTATCCAGGAACAGGAATTACGTCTGTACTTCCTGCTTGTCCCAGGAGAAGAAGGGGTCACCTCACATGTCATTTCATGAGGGTAGGAATGAATGATATTGTGCTCAAACTTTACCTACTGGTTTGAGAAGGTGATCTCTAGCTAAATTTTCTTATTCTGCTTCAAAAGTAATGCCCGCCCACCCCACCTTAACAAACACAAGCAGGGGAATCTGGTTCACCTTCTGCATTTCACTCAGTTCTATACTGATTGCTCTTTTCCAACCAGCTGGTGTGTGCTCTGTCAAACATCCCCCCCCCATCCATCTCTGTCCTCTGCCTTCAGTAGTTATTTCATTCTGAGTTCCTTGCAATAAAGGGTTGGAGTCTTGTTTTTTTTTAAAGCAAGCTTTGTAGTGGAATGGTGAAATGCTTGAAATTTGTTTGCTGTTGTTTTCCTTTAACAGGTTCATCAATGCAGCTGTAAAACACTGGTCATTTCTTTGTTTTCTTCTCCTTTTAATTGGGTGAAATTGACAAAGTTTGTTCATTCATAATTCCATTTTCTTCAGCTGCTGTCTTTTACAAGACCTTGAGTGACTGGCAAATTCTGACAAGTTTTTCCTTCTTGCTCAAGTGAAAGAAAGAATGGTAAAACTGTTGGGCTAATAAGCAACAAGAAAAGAGTTACAGAACATGGTTTCTGTATATGATGAGTGCTGCAAGACTATGACATGGAAAAGCTCTGAAACACCCACAATGGATGAATAGTTAGTGAAGCTGATAGAATTAGCAGGGAGGGAAAAATTGATTTGTCTGACTAGGGGAAAAAAATAACCTTATTTATTTATGTTAGTGAATGGAAACCCCGATGGACTTTTTGCTGAAGAAATGGAAAAATGAAGTTATGATTAATGGGTTTGATGATTTGAAAGAAGGAAATTCTGATGTAAACTTAGAGAGGGTAAAATAGAAATGCATTTATGACTGTGGTTAAGATTGGAAGCCATGTCTTTATCACCTTTTCCTTTTTCCCCTTCTTTTTCTATTTTTCTTTCTTACCTGTTGGTTTTCTTTGTGTCTTCTCTAAAACATGTGTTGTTTTTATCTGGGTAAAAATTTCAGTTAATTTCACATGCACACAGACACACATACCACAATGTTGTCTTTTTTTCTTTTTAATTAGTCCTCAAAAGACAAATCCACAAAGGGAAAAGCACTTGACACTTCCTTTCCAAGCATAGGTGGGGGGGAAAAAGCAACAGGGGAATCCATTAATTGGAGACATGTTACCAGTTGGACAGACAAAATACTGATTATGACTGAAACCAAAATAGGAGAAAGGGTTGTGATCCAAAAAAAGATTTCTTAAATCAACTTTATTTCTAGCCAATTCATGCATTGGGAACAAGCACCTGAGGGAGGCAGCATAGTTAAGGTCTACATCTGAGTGGATAACTGTATATTTCAGTGTTAAAATGGGCAATGCTAGTTACAGTTGCAAATATAACCCAGTTCAGTTTTCTGTTTTTTCAATAATTCAGATTTCCACACTGCATTATAAACAACCCTAACTTAAAAGTGCCTTGATATTTTAAAAAAATGAGAGAAAAGGCAAACATATTTCAACAGTAATTGATGGATTGAAGTAAATAAAAGCATATTCTTCATGTTGTAATGCTCAAAATATACAAATTGGATTTCCCAGAAGTCAAGTAAAGTATGCCTTTTAAAATATTTTTTTCCTTTTCATAATACGTTGCAATCTCTAATAAGCCTGAATGACAGTTACCAAACCTAAAGGTTTTCTCCTTTGATATTTTCTGCTGGATATTTTGGAAGGCTGTGATCAACATTATGAAATTAATACTTTTCAAGAAATTAATTGGCTGTAATCTTTTTTCACTCTGTGCCCTGGAAAAAATGTTGAATCTTCTGTTTAGACAGAATCATTAAGAACGATAACTTGGATAGTTTCAAGCGTCACTGAAAGGGATATCACCAGTGACAAATGAATCTCTTTTATAAGAAGGATGAGCTGTTTTCATCCGTTGAGAATTATTTCTAGTCAAGAAGGCAAGAATAAAAGCAATCTGTGACTGTACTTCTACACTTTGGATTTATACCTAATTTACATTTGAAGTAGTATGAAATTTCTTTTTCACGGATTGCTTTATTCTAGTGAGGGCCAGAAGTATGTCTATATTGCATTGGGTGGGAAATGTGCTGCTTTTGTGGCATCGCCATCAAAAGCTCCAGTTCTCACTGCAAGAAAGGATGCCTGAGGTGAAAACTCATTGTGTCGAAATGTGCAAATGGGCACAGCTGCCTAGAAATGTAGAAAAGGGACGTTGTAGCAAAAGATTTAAGATGTCACTGCTACTCCACTGAAGAAAAAGTAACTGTTATGTGGAGTAAGAGATAGATAGAAGCAGAGATGGGTTTCACATATTGTTACCAGTGCTTTGCCACGTGTGCACACGCTCCAGTGGTGGGTTCTACTTACCTTTACTACCAGTTCTCTTCTTGCACACGCTTTACTCGTGATCAGCGCGCGCGCGCGCTCCATGCATGCACATTTACTATTTTACTTGAAAAAAACTTGAAACAAGCACTCTGCGCATGTGCAGAGCAGAAAACCGTAAGTACGGGCGCGTGGATGGGCCTAGCTCCCGGCTGTGGAAAACCAGTTCGGTGATGTCACACCATCACTGCTACCAGATCACGTGAACCGGGCCAAACCGGGAGCAACCCACCACTGACACGCTTGCTTTGTGCACACCTTCTGTGCATACCCCTGACCTTCCGGACATGTGCTTTGTTCCCATGCGTGCCTTATGTGCATGTGTCCAGCATAGAAAACATGGCTAAATAGGATGGCACAGTGCAACCTCCACTACCGGTTCACCCAAACTGGTCTGAATCAGCTGAATACCACCTCTGCATAGAAGTATAGACTGCTAGAGGATGGGATCTACGCTCATTGTAAAATCTGGCTGATAAGAGAACAATCAGAGAACAATCAACCACTGGAAGAGAAGAGAGAGAACAATCAACCGCTGGAATGCCTTGCCTTCAAAAGTGTGGGTGCCCCATCACTGGAGACTTTCAAGAAGAGACTGGACAGTCACTTGTCTGAAATGTTATAGTCTTTCCTGTTTGTGCTGGGATTTGGACTAGATTATGTCCTAGGTCCCTTCCAACTCTGCTATTCTTTATTCTATGTTCTAAATCCCAATTTGAATTGTATGGCAGCTTACTGCCTATCGATTTATTTCCATCTGGAAACAGTCGCAAAAATTTAATAGTGGTGTAAGAGATGTTCATTGCTCATCACAATGTTATAGGAGTTTTGCAATGAAATAATGAGAAAATGGTTTGGGATAAAGCTTAAAAAGTGTTTTTCCTGAAAAAAGTGGTACTGTTTTTTTTAAAAAAAATATTATTATTTTTTTATTTATATCGTATTTTTTATTTATATTTATAAATATAAATAAATATAAATAAATATTTATATAAATATAAATTTTATTTATATTCTATTTATATCCCGCCCTTCTCCGGAGACTCAGGGCGGCTTACAGTTTCGAGCACAACTCAACTGCTTCAAATTTTTAATCATGTTAACATATATTAATTAGCTGAGTTTAAGAAGAACTTACAATAAATATCAGTCTTGACTGGAAGCCTTTGCAATTGTTTCCAGACCAACTTTGTTATTTTACAGCAGTTGGATCAAGGTTTTCTTTGATCATCCCATGATTGTACTGAATTCTGTGGATTTATTTCTATGTTACACTGTTCTACATTAGTCCACTGATTTCATTCAAATTACATTTATATCTATGGTTCTGGGAAAAAAGAGGCCAATTTGTTCTTCAGCTCAACTTCCTTGTTACAGTATAATTTTGTTATAGCAACACAATGTAAAATTGGTCATTCAGCATTCATTTTAGAATAAGCCTACTGTATTTATGAAGATTAGACACATATGCAAATTGTCTCATCATGCAATCATTTCCCTGGTGGTATATTTATGTTGTTCTACTTTAAATGCTGGCCTTACTCTCTACTATTCATACTGTTAACTGACCTTGAAGAAGTCAAAAGATGTACAAAACAATCCCTCCATCCATGGTTAGTGTTGCTTACAAAGTTAACCCTTTTTTCAGAAGTTGTACGTCAAGTTGATATCATCATGATATTTTCATGTGTTGTGACTCACAAAAAATGGTCAATCTTATCTGGATATGTTCCACTATATGTCCTTTATATGCAAATATACTTCTCCATTTGCCTTATTATAATTCTCTAGGTTTTTAATATCAAATTTATTTCTTGGATCAATCTTTGACCTGTCTAAATTCAATTTCCTTAGCCAAAAAGAATAAAAGAAAAGAAATGTACTGTAGTGCATTTCTTGCTACAATACAACTGAAAAGATATATGTAGATTTATGGATGTTAAGTGATTGGGAGACCACCGAGAAAGCATTCAAAATGTGAAGAATTCTGCATCCTTCTTGCTTTTTTGAATGAATAAGTCAAGTGGAACAATGTTATATAAATTATATGAAAGTAAAATAGAACAGTGGATTACTTTTAAAGTAGATCACTGCCTAGAATCAAGCTTGTCACATTTATCTGTCTTCACAAAAGAGCTGAAGCTAAAAAGCTAAAACTTTAATGTGCATCTAGAAGATAAAAGAAAAGGTGTTAGACAAACAGAAAGATTGCCAATATATCTTAGAATAGAATAGAATAGAATTCTTTATTGGCCAAGTGTGATTGGACACACAAGGAATTTGTCTTGGTGCATA